>PVHP010048352.1:0-12563 GCA_004024765.1 Zapus hudsonius | reverse complement strand
ACCACCGGGGTGATGTTGGCACGCACCAGCTCGCTGACCACGCAGCGGTAGAAGTGCAGGACCGTGTGGTTCACCTGGGACTGGTTACCCAGGGGCAGGATCAAGGCCCAGTCCAGAGAGAAGTGAAAATGGGAAACATGGATCTCCTGCAGTAAGGCGATCTGGGGTCTAATGGCAGAGAAATCAACGCAGTAGGGTCTCCTCTTCCTGGCCACCACCCCGTCTATTTTAATAAGCCTCTTACTGTGATGCACATCCCACAGGTACACACTGGGGTCTGTAAACTGAGAGAGAGTGGTGTCTACCTAGGAAGAACCAAGCAAATATTAGCTTATCCAGATAGTCCTGAAAAGACCCAGGTGGTGATTTCAGCAAAGCTTGCAAGCAACATGCCAAATTAGGCTCTCCTAGCTGAGTGGAACACTCAAACCATTGTTCACAAGTTCATGAGAAAGCAAGCAATATCCTTTTTTCAAAGATGAACATTTCAGGGGTGGGGAGATGGCTCAGCGGTTAAAAGCATTTGCTTGAAAAGCTTGCTGGCCAGGGTTGGATTTCCAACTTCCCACATAAAGCCAGATCTACAAAGTGGCTCATGCATCTGGAATTCCTTTGCTGCTGCTGTAGCAACTGGGCATTCCCATAGTCTCTTTGTCTGCCTTTCTCTCCTCACAACTAAATAAATAACATTAAAAAAATCTTTGTTTATTTGAGAGACAGAGAGAGAAAATAAGGTAGACTGGTTATGGATGTATCAAGCCCAGGCTGCTGCAAACAAACTCCAGATGCATGTACTTCTTTGTGCATCTGGCTACACCATGGGTACTGGGGAATCGATCCCAGGCCTTCAGGCTTTGCAAGCAAGTGCCTTATTCCACTGAGCCATCTCTCCAGCCCCAGGAACATTTTTTAAAAAAATATGCACATTTGCATTATGCATGGCTCTTGCTAATTAAAACTCTATATTATAATTTTTAAGTCTGAATTTGGCCACTTCAGATGACAAACTAGTGATTGTTTTGCAGTCAGACAGTTGATATTATACAAGTAGAGTAATTTTATATGCATTCCATTTTATTATTATTATTAGTAGTAGTATTTTGGTGTTCTGAGGTAGGGCTTAGCTCTAGTCCAGGCTGACCTGGAATTCACTATGTAGTTTCAGGGTAGCCATGAAGTCACGGGATCCTCCTACCTCTGCCTCCCAAGTGCTGGGACTAAAGGCGTGCACCACCACACCCAGCCTGGAAATCACAGTCCTCCTGCCTCAGCCTCAGCCTCTGAAGTGGCAGAATTACAAGAGTGCTCCACCGAAACCAGCTTGGATGTTCTGCTTTTTTAAAAAATATATTTTATTTATTCATTTTCAAGCAGAGAGAGAGAGAGAGAGAGAGAGCACACCAGGGCCACCACCTTGTGGGTCTGGCCCATGTGGGACCCGGGGAACCAAACCTGGGGCCTTAGGCACTGGAGGCAAGAGCCTCAACTGCTGAGCCATCTCTCCAGCCCTGTTCTGCTTTTTATTCTGTTCCCAGACGTGAAATCAATGGGGTTGTGGTGAGGACTCTGGGGGTGAAGAAGCTTCCTGCAGAAGCATGAGACCTGGAGTTCAAATATCAGGACACTAGTCAATGGCATGCCAGTGTGACAGCCAGCCTCTAATCCCAGGACTCAGGAGGTAGAGACGAGATCCCAGGGGCAAGCTGGCTAGCTACACTACTAGTCAAATCAGTGAGCACTGGGTTCAAATGAGAGAGCCTGCTTCAGTAAGTAAAATGGAGAACAATCAAGAAGACACCCAACACTGACCTCTGGCCTCCCCATGCCAAGCATATGGACATATGTACCTACACACACTTGTGTGCCCACACACCTCTGTGCACGCACACACACACACACACACACACACACACACACACACACACACAACACATATGCAGAAAAAAATAATGTAAGAAGTTGCTCATAATGGTCTCTGGCTGTTTTTAGCAAACAATTTTGTTTTAAAAAATAGGCAAAAACAAAAGAAAGAGAGAGAGAGAAAAGCTTCTTAAGTGACTCAAAGTCAGAAAGAGAAATGGCATTTTTCATTACATTATGCTCTTTATGGAGGTTTACTTTAGCTCTAGGTTCCAAATATGTGTAACCGTCATCTTTGGTTGATTTTAGAACCAATGATAGAATTTAGCCAATGCACTCTGACAATAAAATGCCTGACAGAAAATGTGTAAGTAAGAAACAATATCATCATCTACCCATAGTGGGATTTTTTAAAATGTAGTTTTAGGTATTCTGTTTGGGAATTGCTTTCCTGTAATGATCTTGATAATAATGGTTCTCAAACATCAGCTATATAGGACTCCAAAATAAAAACAGTTTCTAGAAAAACTAGGCAAAACTAAAATCACAAAATCCTGCCTCGAAGCTTACATGAAAAGGAAAGTGCTCCTGAAAGTGGCAAGCGAAGCCAGTCGCTCCTCTGATGTGATCCTGTTAGAACAGGTGCCATGTTCTGACCTCATAAAACAGGGGTCACATAACCCTGGTTCTGAAGCTCCAGCTAAGGTTTTGTTGAATTTTATGGGCCTGTTGTAAATGGAGTCTATTCTGAGGGGCAAGTGGTGTGTTTATAAAGGAAAGTAATAAAAAAAATAGAGGCAGCGTGTCAGAGGGAGATTGCTTTTCTGGCGAAATGTGCCTGGTTGCTCACCCACGGGCATTTGCCCCGATGCTGTGGGAATGTTCTCAGAAGTCTTTTTTTGCTGCGATCCACCCACAAATAGTGCTTCCTCAGATTCGTAAGAGAAAAATATTTCTTTACATTCTCTTTTAAGTTAAAGTGTCCAGAGACCGAAGCACGTTTCTGGATTATTTTTATAGAGCTCTATGTTGACTAAGTTCATAACTGCTATCTACCTGAATCATTGCAGAACAGCAGATTTGATTCAATCCAGCTAAAACCAAATAGGAGAGATCAAAATATAATTTCAGGATGAAGGTAGGATGAATCAGTTCTTAAAAGTATAGGACATTTAGAAATGAGTGTGAAGACAAAATTCCATCTAACTTCTGCTAATTTGTTCACTTAGTTTTTGAAGAAAAAAATAAAATTGGAGGGGAGGATTATGAGATGGCTCAGAAGCTAAAGGCACTTGATTAAAAGCCTGTACGCCCTGGTTCAAATCCCCAGTACTCATGTAAGGCCAGATGCACAAATTGGTGCAAGTATCTGGAGTTTGTCTGCAGTGGCAGGAAGCCCTGATATGCCCATTCATTTTCATTTTCGTTCTCTCTCTCTTTCTCTCTAATAAATAAATTAAATATTAAAAATAAATAAATAAAATTAGACTTTTGAGAATGGGTATAAAGGCCTGTATTAACTATGTTGTGAAAAAAAAATTCTCCTTACAGAAACTGATGGAAAAGCTATTTATATCCTCAGTATGTAGTACATTAGGTACTATTAACTACAAGCATTGGTGGTTATGGGAAAGTGAACCCAGGAACTGGAAAACTGCATAAAATAAAGTGCCAACCCAAGTGAATGAGCTCAGCATCCAACTTCTGACAGGTTGTGTAGTAATTTGAATGTATGTCCCCCATAGACTCAGGTGTTTTAGACTTGTAACTTGGATCTGCAAGGTGTTGCTTGGGGCCCATCTTGGGATTCAGCCCAAAGGTGTGTTTGGAGGTGGATCTGATTGCAGCCTAAAGGTGTAAGAAAGCAGTGTGAGCTATGATGGGGTCCCTGCTGCTGGCTTTGGCTTCATGCTGGCTGCTTTTTTGTGTTGCTGACTGTTTGGTTGTTTCTCCCTGCTTGGACATAGGGAAGCAGCTTCTTCTGCCTGGATGGAACTTCCCATGGATCTGTAAATTTGAAATAAATCCCTTCCTCCCCTATACTGTGCCTGGTATGGGTGTTCATCCCAGCAAGGTAGAACTGTCTACGACAGGGAAGATATTATTTTTACAGTTATTCAGATGAAATGCATGCCTCAACTTTTAAGAATTTGGAACATCGGTCAGGAGGGGAAAGATGAATTTCAGTGGTTTTAAATATCATTTCTCAAGACACTGGTAGAATGTTGTAAACACGTGGAGTGTTGCTGGACAGTGAAAAGACCCTCCCTTCAGAACCGAGAGAACAAAGAATGTGCTTTGATGGTGTCAGTCAGAGTCGGCTTGCGGAGGGCACGGTAACATCATGCAAAGCCAGAGGAACAGGACAGAAAGACAAGTGTCAAGCGCAGCCTGTTCCCATCAGAGAGCCACGGCGGCTTTGACTTGTATCTGTTGAGTTCATAGGAGGAGCCCAAAGGGCTTGAGCAGATAGAAGGCTAGGGAACGTGTGGGTGAACTCAAAGGACAGTCCTGCAGCCACTAAGTGGCTATGCCTCAGGTCAGATTCTAAACAACTGTAGGGGCAGTGTAGGGGACAGTGTAACTCATTGATGAAGTGCTTTCCTAGTAAGTGCAAGGCCCTGGGTTTCATCTCCAGAACTGTGGAATGAATGGATGGATGGATGGATGAATGAATGAATACAATGTTTCTAGGATGTAAAAAAGGCATTCTCTCCTTCTCCCTTCTATTCACTTCCGTAGTTTGGCTTCTGATCAGAGTCGCCCTTCTCTCTCAATGGAATAGAATGTACCCTGAGTACCAATTCATCTTACCCATTTCCAAAGCAAAGATGCTAACAGCCCTTGCCCAGGGAACAGGGTGGGAGGAAAGTGGCTCTCCTCACAGCTCCTGCCTGTCTGCAATATCAGGGTCTGCACGCAGCTCCTATTGTCAATCTTTCTGCACGAAAATGACTGCACTTGAAGTTTTTTGCAAGAATCGGTTTGCTACTAGAGACCAGGGAGAATATGAGCCATTCAGTGCAGGGGCAAGGGCTGCATGGAGAGAGCAGACAGTCAAGAAATAGAACAAGGACAAGAGGCCAGCTCACCCACCCCAGCCCCAGCCAAAGCAAGGCAGAGGAGGGGTTGTAGAAAGCACCTTTCTTCCTCTCCCCTTCACTTCTTCCTCCTTCACCATCCCTCTTTCTGCCAACCTAGAGCCTACTTAAGCCTCATTATAGATCCTGGTGTGAGGTGAGAAATAGGGATAAGGAGAAGGAAAGAGACAGAGCAAGGTAGAAAATTCCACACTGAGAAAGATGGGGCTAGAAAGTTTTCTGTTTGCACACAGTCTTCCTGTGCTATCCAGCTTCCCATCGCTGTAACAAGCCCCAAAGAATCAACTCTTAAAGAGAGGTTTATATTGGCCATGGCCTTAGTTCAGGTCCATAATCAATTGCTTTCATCTCTTTGGGCTTGTGATAGCCAGGATGTGGAGTAAACTGCTCATGCCATCATTAGGATAGTGTTGTCTGTCAACCCCTAGAAAATATGTCCCTTTAAAATTTGAGAAATTAAACAGAAGTTTGAAGGCCAGCTACCTAGTTGAGGCACGATAAGTTTTGATTGATCACAGTATTTCAGTGACTATAGCTATAAAGGATATTGCTATCAGTGAGTCACTGGAGCAAGGGCTTGCTTTCTTTCTCTGCAGGGCCTGGGAAGGAACATGTCTGAGGAAGGCCTCTGCCCAGTGTTCTGCCTCAGGCTCATTGGCTTTGGTGAGGAGGGCAGGAGTCCAAAGTGTGTGCCGTGGGTACTCGTGGGGGAACCACATTTGTGCCAAAGCCTGAACACTGCCATGATCAGAGTCTGATGGGGAAGCACTACCTACTAGTGACAGGGCTGGTGACACTGCTGATTGGTTTTGTCAGCTGACTTACTTGAATGTCCTGGTCAACAACGCCCCAGGCAAAGTCACAGGGGAAGGTCCCTTCTAGGGGTTGATTTTCAGGTAAAGGAGGGAAGCCATTGTTCTCTATCAGCTTTTGGTAGAACAAGGCTGAAGACTTCGGCAATAGCTTCTTGTCGGGGCTCAGAAAGTCAACATAGAAGAGTCCACGTCGGATGCTGTAACCCCTGTGCCACTCAAAACCATCCATGAGGGACCATGCTGTGTACCCGATGACGTTGACCCCATCCAGCCGAATAGCTACCGAGGGAAGAGAGGACAAGAGCAGCGTCATCTTCTGCTGGGCCTGGAGTGTTTTTCCACTTAAAAGAACAAGTTAAGTATAATGCTTCTTTTTTGGTAAACTAGTTTTTCTCATCAATACTAGATAACTCAACAAATAAATGTCTTACCTCCAAAATATTAGATAGTTTTGTCTCCTCCACAGTTACTAGTATAGGGGTGGAAGATGTCTTGTTCTACTTTCTAACCTAAGCACAAAGCATTGTGACTGATGCAATAAATATTAAGGTCTTTTTAATGTTTTGGGGCTAAGGACAGAGTAAAAAAAAAAAACCTAGTGCTAGGCAAACACTCTACCCTCTACCCATCCCCAGCCCTTTAAAGAAAATCTCAACTCACAAGAATTAATTACTGTCTTTGGATAGCATAGATGCACCTTTTATAAAACACATTTTATCCCACTGAAGCAATAAGAAAAACATGTACAGAAAGCTAGATATCTGGAGATTTATATTATGCATAACATCATCTACAAGTCCAGATTAGTAACTCCATGAGTCAGACAGAGCTGGGGAGATGGCTCGGTGGTAGAGGGCACTTGTTTGCAAAGCCTGTCAGCTTTGCAAATTTTCAATTCCTCAGTACCCAAGTGAAGGCTGGTTCACAGGGTGGCACATATTCCTGTAGTTCATTTGCAAGTATGGGAGGCCCTGGCCTGCCCTCATGCCCATTCTCTCTCTCTCTCTCTCTCTCTCTCTCTCTCTCTCTCTCATAAATAAAAAGAAAAAAGTTCACAAGTCAAATATCAATCCAGTATCTCATTTTTTAAACGAGTTTTAAAAAAATTAATTCAAGGGCTAGAGTCAGGTGCTTGCCTACAGAGTCTAAGGACCAGGTTTAATTCCCCAGTAGCCACGTAAAGCACAAGGTGGAGCGTGCATCTGGAGTTTGCTTGCAGTGCCTGGAGACCCTGGCACACCCATTCTTTCTTTCTCTATATCTGCCTCTTCCTCTCTCTATCTTTCTCTCATAAATAAATAAAATATTTAAAATTTTTAAATTAACTTGATTCATAAGGCCCCAAATGAGAACAATATTGTATAAATGCATTCTTACTACTACCAAAACAAATCCCTACATTATGATAAAAAGTTATAAATTCACACAGTGTACTGCAGATATTTTTAAGGATATTTTCTCCCAGTGGATTTTGGCAGGAACTGAGAGCTTTATCTGAAAACCTACCTTTTAAGGTCTCCATGGTAAACTTTTTGAGGTAATACATGTATTTGGCATCATCTCTTTTGGTGGACCCGGAGACAAACCAACCGTTCTCCACAATAAATATTTGGGGGTGGTTATATTCCAGATCAATCCAGGACAAGAGTTGCCTCAGGCTGGGAGACTCTAATTGGTGGAACTTCATGTGAGGATCCAAGAGTTGGAAACTCAAGGTTGGACCGAAGGAAAGAGCCAGAAAGTCAGCTGTCCCCTTGACGAACATTTTCTCTGATTCCGTAAACTCAGGCAGAAGAGTCGAAAGGTTTCTCTTCATGCTCTTGGGATAGTCACCATCAATAAATATGGGTTTGGCAAACCAGCCTAGTACAAAGTCCAGAGATCTTTGGCATTCTTTGATGTTATAGTCAGTCATTCTTCGGGGATTGATCCAGTGGGAGCTTAAGGCAATGGATACCCAGCCTCCTTGAGTGGGCCGGAAAGAGGTGTTGTAGAGATGCCAGATTTTGGCATGAGCCTACAGAGAGAAAAACCGTGGTGAAATTCTCTCTGGTTATGAGGAGAGATGCAATACATACCGGATTCCTCAGCTGCGCTTTCATCTGTTTCCCACCAAGACTAAGCCATTGACTAAACCCACAGTACAAAAGTCATCTGGACCCAACAAGTTATTGCAGAGAGAGAGAGGCACGGCCACAGGAAGCTGTGAACGCACTGGAATTATTTCCTATGTGTTTCAGCAGCCATTGGACCAATATGGATTTATTGTGTTGAGTGGCCAGTTACGATTTACATTTGGAAAAGTTGATGGAATAAGAATTTGTTATAATATCTTATGACTTGATTGACTTTGGATTATGTAGTTTTTAATTAATGGATTTCATGAAAAGAATCAACCTTCCATCTGTGATCATCCCAGGAATCTGTAAATAGGATTATATATTTTATCCCAAGAGACTGGGAGTTTCCAAATTGACTGAAGTTATTAGAGTCAATTTAATATTACTTATTCATCTCTCACTGCCAAAATTCTAACACGTGTTCTCATACTTCCCTATGAATCAGCACAATAAATTGAAAGACCAACTCCAATCCTACCCCACCCTCCCGAACTCTGGGACACAGTGAGCTCCGTGCACACCCCAAATGCATGGGACAAGCCAAGAGCAAGATAGTGCTAAAACACAGCTTCGAGGAGATGGGCTGGCCACACTCAGCCAGGACTTCCCTTCCAAGAAGAGAGCTTTGCTTCCACACAGCAGACTTTAGACTTCCAGAAATATTGACTTCTGATATGTTTTCATCTGTTTCTTTTTTTCTCTTTTTTTTATTTTTATTTTTATTTATTCATTTTCAAGCAGAGAGAGAGAGAGAGAGAGAGAGAGAGAGAGAGAGAACACCAGGGCCACCTCCCTGTGGGTCTGGCCTACGTGGGCCCTGGGGAATTGAACCTGGGGCCTTAGGCACTGCAGGCAAGTGCCTTAACTGCTGAGCCATCTCCCCAGCCCTCATCTGTTTCTTTTAAACTTACAAATATTGAAACTAATGTTTTAGTGTCCTCCTTGGAGGAAGACCCCTTGACCTTCGACTTCTTTGACTTATCCTTCCCATGTTTCTACAAGAGCCTTTGATTCCCTTAACAAATACTCTGAAAATGCACACTCTGTATCTCCTCCAAAATGGTCAAACCAGCGTTCATCCCCATCCCACCCCCACCCCAGCCAGAAAGCAGTTCTTTGTGCCAAACATCCTTTTTGTTTTTTCCAAATATTCTTCTGATCATTTCAGTGCTGCTGTCCAAGAATGGCCTCATCGCCATTCTTGTGAATTCAGCTAAATGTTCAGTGAAATCCAGTTGTTTATTCCCAACTCCCTATTTCCGTTTCTTTAACAATACATTTCACTGAATGTTTCTGTCATGACCAGAGGCAGTCAGCTATCACTGAAAAAGGAAATGAAAACCAAAGTATGGATCAAAACAACAGTGCCCATAAGACCAGGACACTGAAGAGTCGATGTGACTGGAAAATAGAGACAGAATCTTACGTTGCAGCTGATAATTGCTGTCTCCAACCTTCTGTACTGCTCTCACCTTCACCACCATCCTTTCCCTCTCTTCCTTGTGGACAGGAAACCCTGTGAGGTCATTGACGGGTAAATAGACAAGCCAGGGAGCAGACTATGTTTATCCTCAGGAATCCATCCTAAGAATTAAGAGCACAGGACAATCCTAATTTGGTCTGATTTGAGACTTTTGAAAAGTTGTGTCCTAAATCTAACAGGTGCTAAGTAGAGAGAGCCAGGGGTCAGGCAGGTGTGTTGACAGTCCGAGAACATGCTAGTGTGTTCAGTTTTCAGGAAGCCGAAGTCGTGTGATAGAACAGTTCCTATTGGTGGACCATTCTTCTAATCCTGGGGTCACTGGTATGGCTCAGGTGAGATGCGCAAAGGAAATTGTATACCAATGATGTAAGGCTGAAATAAAAACCTGAGGCTTGGATTGCAAGTGTGAGCCTCAATGACCTATCTGAATAACGTGATTGTTCTCCTACCAGGACATTGTGATGAGGGGATGCAAATAAAAGGATCTGCTAAGTAGTGAGTTATTTTACAGAATACATTTCTGGCATGGGGAAGCAATGGGGTTCACAAATTTGGAAGAAGTCTCCTGAACCCCCAAATCCTGCCTCACTCGATATTACTTTCAAGATTATTAAAATTCAAAAAGAAAAGAAAATGGTTCATAGCAACTAGATAGCAAGCCCTGCTTAATGGTTGATGCAAAGCCCTGACTAACTTGTTCTACCCACCTCTTCTCAAACGTGCCCTGTGTGCTCTGCCTCAACTCCAAGTCCAGGCAGAATGAATGCTACCTCAAGGTTTCTGGGTTTCAATTGCTGTATCTATCTAAAGTAGATTTTCCCCATGCCTAGTCCTTCCAACCTCTCACCTCCACTTCAGAATGCAGCTCAGAGATCACTGCACTTAGGAAACCTTCTCTGACATCTTGCCTCTTCCCCAGGCTCCATTAAATGTACACACTATGTGTCTCTACCAGAGACCTTAACCCCATTCCACTGCATTTGTTCAAGTTTCCAGACTGAAGATGTCTCAAAAGCCTTTACTGGCACTTTGATCTCTACCCTCACATTCTTGCAGAGCACGTGGGACAGAGTGAATAATGAACAGCTCTGAAGAATGCAGGCTGGCAGTAAGAACCAGGTCACAGGTTCTGGAACCAATGTGAACATTTTTTCTAGGCTAAGGCAAGAAAATTCTTTCATAAGATAACCTAGTTCTATTTTCTTTCTAAAACCTTGAAAGGTAGAGCATTTTCACACACATGCCATCAAAAATAAGTTAGAAGGAATCTGCTGGCATGATAGTTAGCCTCTTAGCGTATTAATTACTCTGCTGTCTCACAACATGCCAATCATCCAGTTTGGGACATAAACCACTCTGATCTAGAACACCCACCTCACTTCCTTTCTAGCATCAATTTAGATTCTGAAATATAGAATCTAAAAAGTGGGGGGAAATGACCTCATATTTTTTCCTGCCAATCAGCTACTATTACCAAATTTCAAAAATCTGAATTTTATTTTACATGCAGACAATTCCTCTCAGGCTAAATTATAAGCTTCTTATCACTTATGTAATTGCATAGTTCAAAGAAGCCAGCACAAAGATGCACACAAATAGGCTGTCTACATATCTTCATATCTACATATTTCATCACCCAGGAAACTGGGTGGTGAGATTCATGTCTACTCCTACTTTCTACCTTGGGTCTTGTTTCAGACATGGGTGAGAAAAATAAAACTCAAGCAACACACTGCTGAGTCAATGACCTGAGAAGTCAGAGGTCAGGGGTGAAAGTTGCAGAAGACAGACAACCTGGAGACAAAAAAAAAAAAATGCTGCACAGACATCCTGGAGATATACTGATGATCATTGGCTATTCATGGCCAAGACCAGTCTAAGGGGCTAAGCAAAGAAAAGCCTCAAGGGCAAGAAGAAATACCAAAGACTGGCAGGTTGGGAATGACTGTAATTCGAAGTTGCCAGAGGAGATACACATGGCTGAACATATCAGATGCCTATGATCCCAGGTAGAAGGACTGCTGAGTTTGAGGCCAGTCTGGGGCTGCAGAGTGAGTTCCAGGGCAGCTTGAGCTAGAGTGAGACCCTACCTGGGAGGTAGGGTGAGGGACAAAAATCCAAACACAGAAAAGGAAAACAACATTAGCAAGGTTCTCTGGAATGCAACATCCAGAGTGTAATTTTAAATATTACAAGACATATTTTAAAAAAGCAAGAAAATAAAATCCTTAATTAAGAAAAACAAAGTTCAAAATACACGCTAATCACTATGGCCCAGATATTGGAATTACTAGAGGACTTTAAAATAGCTACTATAGGGCTGGAGAGATGGCTCAGTGGTTAAGGCACTTGCCTCCAGTGCCTAAGGCCCCAGGATCAATTCCCCAGGACCCACATAAGCCAGACTCACAAGGTGGTAGCCCTGATGCATATTCTCTCTCTCTCTCTCTCTCTCTCTCTCTCTCTCTCTCTCTCTGCTTGAAATGAATAAAAATATTTAAAATAGCTACATTAATCTGTTTGAGGACTTGGAGGAAAAGATAGAGATAATGAAATGTGGAATATCAACAGAGAAACAGAAACTGAAATACAACTGAAGAGTCTAGAACTGAAAACTAAAATGAAAAATTCTTGAGTGAGATGAATATTAATTCAAATACATGATGTAATAAGGATAAATTATACAATCCCTAAAATCCCACCAAATGCATTAAAAGGAATATCTAAAAAGTTAGTAGAAAATTATTAAAAGGTAACTGATTCATCCGAAGTGATGTAAAAAAGGCAGACAGAAGAAATAACAAGACAAGAAACATAAACTCAGTCATACCAACAATACACAAGTAAATATGCATTAAGTGCTCCAAGTACAGGATAGATGATCTCAATCGATATTTTGAAAGTGTGAGTTCCTACTACATCTTTGCATAAAAAGATACTAGATTCATAAAGTCTCATACCATTTGAAAGAAAAAGAATAAAATGGGATATATCATCCAAACAGCAAACATTGGAAGATAACAGAGCTGTCATAATAACCAAATAGAGTTTAAGTCAAGAGCTAATACCAGTTACCACCAGTGAGAGAGATAGGTGTTTCAAAATAACATGAGGGTTAAGTCATCAAGAAGACAAAATTCTAAATGAAATACCAAAACTTGAATATATCAAGCAAAGACTTGCA
>PVHP010048351.1:0-12559 GCA_004024765.1 Zapus hudsonius | reverse complement strand
TGATGTCAGAATCAAAGGAAGGTTTCCATGTCACAAGCCATGATGGAGTTGTTAAACCTTTATTTGGAAGTTGAAGGAAAAGTCGATTTCAACTCAAACACTTTCAGAATAGCCAGGAAGGAAGTGCTCATCTGACCATTTGCACACACACACACACACACACACACACACACACACACACACACACACACACACACACCGAGCCCCCTTCTCCATCCAGAAGAAAAATGCCATCTGGTTGGATACTGCCCTCAGATGACCTGGGGAAGCCAGTTCCCAGTTGTGATTAGAGAGGGGGTAGCTAACTAACTGGAGAGGGGGTTTTGGGGATAGCCAATCCACTTCCTCCTGGCTCTGAAGTCCACAGTTATTTTCCTGGCCTGGACCAAGACAGCTTCCCAGTGTTCGGCATCTCATTGCTGTCTTGATGACACACCCACTCCCCAAGAATGCCTGCGCTGTTCAATGAGGAATTCTTGTATTTGGGGGCATTACTGGAAGCAGAGCAAAGACTAATAATGAATGGCTGGCTCTTTCCTAAGTTTGGAAACCCTCCGGGCACACCACAGTGGTGAAGAGAGTAGGAAAGGAGGCAAGGGAGTGTTGGCAGCAGGGCTGAGGGTAGCTGGGTGAGATACAGGTGAGAAAGCTCAAGTTACCAGCAGAGGAGGTGACCCCATATTCAGAAGTCATCCAAAATGATCATAGTGGGACCCAGGTCACTGTTGATCAAGTTCACCACAAGGAGAGATGCTTGGGAACCATTGAAGTGTTGGGATCAGACGTACCTTACTGAGAACTCCCTCAGTGCCATTAACTAGTTATATGACTCGCCCGAATTCTCAGAGAACTTCACTGAACTGGGTTCATAGTCACTTTGCAGGGCTGGAGTGAGAATAATATGAGCAGATGCTAATATTGCCAAGGACACACACATGCAATGCGCCTTTGATAATGGTAGGCACCGTCGGGGCTTTTAGAAGCAGGACTCTGTAGAACCCACAGTGTAGGGGATCCAATGGCCACAAGAATGGTTAAGATGTAGGAAGACATGGCCCCCCCAGGAAGAGCAGCTGTCACTCTATTCCTTTATGCTCAGTGAGCCCCATCCCTCCTCAGTCACCAGAGCCACTCAGGTTCAAAGCATGTGTGTGCAGCATGAAATTCTAGCGGATTCACAGGGGGCCTGTGTCCCTCCGTCTCTTTAACTTCAAGCCACTCAGAAGCACCTTGGCTCCCCCGGGAAATAGGAAAGGCATACAGGTCGGTGATCTGTGGGCCTCTGGAGAAAGTGGGACCCAAGTGATTCCCACCTCTACCCAGGAGCCCCAATTCTCTGAGTGAACAGATCCTGCTTTATGGGATTCTCAGTCCAAGTATGGATGGCATAGACCTAAGACGAAGATATTGGCAAAGTTGGACTAGAGATCTAGCTTGGTTGGTAAAGTGCTTGCCTAGCATCCAGGTCCAATCCCCAGCTCCACATAAACCAAGGGTGCATGCCTATAATTCTAGCACTCAGGAGGTGGAGACATGAGGATCAGAAGTCCAAGGCCATTCACAGCTACATAGAGAGTTTGAGATCAGCCAGGGCTTCTTAAGAACCTGTCTTGAAAAAAATTAAATAAAGGCAAGGAAAATTGCTTCCTCCCTGAATCCAGGACCCACATTCCATGGGGTTCATCTGGGGAGAGTTTCTAGCAAGGACAGCAGTGCTGAGAGGAGCTGCTCTTTGGTGTCCCCCACAAAGCCCTCCCCAGCAGTCCCCTGGCTTCCCTTGTGGCCTGATTGAGGCCTGACTGAAGGCAACAGGCGCTTTTCCCTGAAATAGTGAATTTGCATAACCTCTGCTTGGTAGCCATGCTGGGGGCTCTGGTTACAGTGAGGGTTTAAGCGCTGGAGGCTCTGGATGGATGGCGAACGCAGAGGGGACAACCAAACAGACGCACATGAGGTTCTCATTTTCTGTAACCACGTGAGAACGGCCCCTTGGATCCAGCTAGAAATACCCCCAGCTGCCATCGCCACAAGATGGAAAATTGCACACACACACACACACACACACACACACACACACACACACACACACACGTCCCTTCACACAGTCCCTGTACTAAAAATGTAAGTCAACTTTTTAAAAATATTTCATTTATTCATTTTCAAGGAGAGAGAGAGAGAGAGAGAGAGAGAGAGAGAGAGAGAGAGAGAGAGAGAGTACACCAGGGCCACCACCTTGTGGGTCTGGCTTATGTGGGTCCTGGAGAATTGAACCCAGGGCCTTAGGCACTGGAGGCAAGTGCCTTAACCGCTGAGCCATCTCTCCAGCCTGCAAGTCAACTTTTCTAAGAATCTCTTCCTTGAGAGAAGGCCAGGATGGACTCTTTGCACTGAAGGTCTCAGCCTAAGTGCCTGGCAAGAAAACCACAGTGACCACAGTGGTCACTGGGCTAGGAGGTGATGCTATCCCTGCACCCTTGGGCCAAGCGAAGCCCACCAGTGGCCATGATCAGAGCTGGACTGAGTAAGTGGTTTAGATTAAAACCTTAAAGGAAGCCAGGCGTGATGGCTCACACGACTTTAATCCCAGCACTTGGGAGGCAGAGGTAGGAGGATCTTCATGGGTTTGAGACGATCCTGAGACTACATAGTGAATTCCAGGTCAGCCTGGGCTAGAGCGAGACCCTACCTTGAAAAATCAAAGAGACCAAAGAGAGAGAGAGAGAGAGACAGGGAGAGAGAGAGAGAGAGAGAGAGAGAGAGAGAGAGAGAGAGAGAGAGAGAGAGAGAGAGAGAGAGAGAGAGAGAACAGAAGTAGCTAGCATGCACTTCTCCTCTTTCATCTTATTCCTATCTGGAATGTGGATGTGAGGACAGAGGTGACACAGCCATCTTGGAACCATAAGGCAAAGAACTCCGAGGAAGACTGCAGAGAGGGAAAACCCAGGTCCCCATGACAAGGTGAAACTCCTCCGCCAACTCCGAACTTCGCCTGCTAGACTTCTTATGGGTAACAATTACAAAAAAAAAATCTAACATCAAGGCCACTGCACGCAGGCTTCTGTTGGATACAGCAAAGCATAAATTATAACGGATGCAAACCTCAATCACTAGTTCTTTGGGGTGACCCATTGGGGGGGAATAAAGTCCCTTTGGATAAATTCATGGGGGTTGCTAATTTCAACATCCTGGAAACAGTTTTGCTAGAGAAGGGAGATGAAGTTTATTGCTTAAATATTTTTACCCACATTTTACCCCTTTTCTTCCTGAGGCCTGTTGTGAGATCCTGGGATCCTGTCAAATGCACTTTGAGAAGCAGGAGAACAGAGGATTCTCTTGGGGTTTTTTTTCTCTGAGAATGCATCATGAGGGGCTGAGGCTTTTGTTCTTGGCCTTTGGTAGGTCTTGGGTGGGAGTCAAGGAAATGAAGCCACCCGATTGGTTCAGTGAAGAGTAATGAACTAGAAAAGTTACAGGGTCCAAGGAAGGACCTGGTCGGGTGAAATTCTGGTATCTCCAGAAAAAAAAAAAATAATGGTACTTTTTGGTTTTAGTTTTGTTTTTTTAAGGAAGGGTATCATCACTCTAGTCCAGACTGACCTGGCCCTCACTCTGTAGTCCCAAGCTGGTCTGGAACTCAAGGGATCCTCCTACCTGGGGCCTCCCAGTTGCTGGGAACAGCCCTGTGTCTTAGACATTTGTAACTATATGTCAAGTGGTCCCGACAAGCCTCACATTGCCCATTAAAAAAGGCACATTAATTTCACCTCTGTTACAGGTGCAGAGCTAGAGGCCTATGGAGAGAGACCAAGTGACTTACCCAAGATCACACAGTTAGCACAAGACAGGACAGAGACTCTCCCACTCCAAAGCCCCACCCCTCGCTTCAATGGCTCCACAGTCACCTGACTTTACCAAGGTCACATTTCATTTGCATAAATCTCAACTGTCCTTTGGTTACATGTTTTCAAGTGTCCTCTCTCTTTGGTGTCCCTTTTCTTTGGCCTGCAATGATTGGGGGGGGGGGTTGTCTCGAGGACAGGCCAGTTACTCCAGAAGTTCCGAAGTGCTGATCACTTTTTCTGTGC
This sequence comes from Zapus hudsonius, assembly GCA_004024765.1. Lineage (NCBI taxonomy): Eukaryota > Metazoa > Chordata > Mammalia > Rodentia > Dipodidae > Zapus > Zapus hudsonius. Next base: position 8,474 of record PVHP010048351.1, on the reverse strand, counting down.
TTACCACAGGACTTAGTACATAGTCCTCTGAACAGCGAAGAGCCACTCAGCTCAGGCTGCCCCCTGAAACTCACCCCAGCACGTGTTTGTTTGTAGCAGGGTCTCCTGTAGCCCAGGCTGGCTTCCAAATCATGATGTAGCTGAGCTGATCCTCCAGCCTGCACTCCTCATGCTGGGATTACAGGCATGCACCAACACACCTGGTTTATCATAGACTTCACAGGAGACGTGACATGCTCAGCAGATCTGGGATGAGCAGGAGAGGACCCAGTGGGTCCTGTGGAGGAATGCCAGGATGGGGGCTATAGTGGCTTTCTTAACACTTGCAAGAAATCCCGGTAATTCCCAAGGAAGGAAAGAGGAGAGAAGACACCAGCAATGTGCTAGCTGGAAGAGTGGGGAAAGGGGACTCAGGCACAGGTCTCCTCTGAGCCACACACTTGCTCCTCAGAAATTATCATGTCTTTGGAGCAGGGCATGGACTAGATCTTAAGCTCACACTGTCCCTCAAGGCCACCAGGGTTGGTCACTTTAGGAAAGACATCCCCAGTCTCTGAATAGGACTGTGTCTGGTGCATGACAGATAATTGCTCTGCAAGTCTAATTCAAGACTTCTTCTTTTGTGAGGGTGTACACATCTATAGCATGGGGGCATGTGTGTTCACATGTGTGTGTATGAACAGGTACACATGTGTGCACATGCATGCAGAGGTCAGAGATTGATGCCCGGTGTTTTTCTCAATCATTCTCCACTTGTGTCTTTGAGACAGGGTCTCTCACCGAAACTAGAGCTCACTGATTTGGCTGGATGAGTCAGCCAATAAGCTCGAGGGAATCCACCTGTCTCCGCCCACTCAGTGCTAGGATTTCAGATACACCCCATCATACCTTACGTTTTATGTGGGTACTGGGGATCAAAACTCAGCTTCTCACACCTATGCACAAGCACTTGACTCACTGATCCGTCTCCCCATCGTCCCTCTAAACATGGAGCAGAGCACACAGCCCCCATCCAGAAGGCTCTCTTCCTTCTGACCCCTGCCTAGCTTTAGGTTTTTAAGGCCGTCATCCAAACTGCCCCAAAGCTATGACAGGGTCTCAAAAGAGACACCTCACCATGTCCGGTCTTTGAGATATATGAGCCTAGAAATAGTCCCATGCCAGGGACTCAGGTTACCCCTCTCTGCTTCCTAGGTCACACTCCTAGCTCCAGAGGCCAGTGTCTATGGAACGTACCTCCCAGGTGCCTGGCCTTCTGTGCCCAGTGGACTTGACCCATGGAGGTGCAGGAGGGTGGAAGGGGAAAACACAGGGTAATTATTTCCCATGCCCGTTTCACTAAACCACAGGTCTGCCAGTGGTTATGTCTTCCCAGAACCACTGGTCCATGGCTCCTGCTGACACAGGCCTCTGAGAGCCCTCATCCTCTCTCTAACCCCTCAGTCCTAAGAGCGATCACACCTTCTCTACATCCTCTTATTGCATTCTTATCCATTATGCCCTTTGAGGAGTGCCCGCTGAGTTCTGCCTGGAGTCTGGATGATGCATTTTATATACACTTTTAGCATCTTCAGAGACAAGGCATATTCTTAGAACAACCGTACTCTCGGGATTTGCTTGAGCAAGCCCCAATTTCATGTGTTTTCCATCGTTTTAATTAAAGGGAATTATACGTTGTAGAAACTAAGCAGGATGCAGGCAGGAGAGCCACCCACATCTCCAGTCTCCGGCACAAGCCCTGTCCCATTAGTGGAGATTCACTATGGCAGGTCCTTGAGCTGAAGGTCATGGATGGGTCAAGGGCAGAGGCTGCACAGTTGCATATTCCAGGCAAAACTGAGAATTGGGCTCAGGTCGGATCCCAGGGGAGTCAAAAAACAAGCATATAAATGAACTGGACCCTCTAGGTCCTGTGGAGGAATACCAGGATGGGGGCTGTAGAGGCTTTTTTTTTTGTTTGTTTGTTTTGGTTTTTCGAGGTAGGGTCTCACTCTAGTCCAGGCTGACCTGGAATTCACTCTGTAGTCTCAGGGTGGCCTTGAACTCAACGGCGATCCTCCTACCTCTGCCTCCCGAGTGCTGGGATTAAAGGAGGTCGCCACCACGCCCGGCTCATAGTGACTTTCTTAACGCTTGCAAGAAATTCCAGTAATTCTCAAGGAAGGAGAGAGGAGAGAGGACTCCAGCAATGTGCTAGCTGGAGATGACCCAGAAGCTTCGAGCTCCCCCTTCTACTATATCTTTGTTTTGTCTTTCCTCAGTATATGCAAATAGGATCCCAGGGGCTGGAGGAATGGCTCCCAAAGTTCTCTCAGTACAAGCGTGAGGACTAGAGTTTGATCCCCAACATCCCTGTTAAAAAGCCAGGCACCCCATCCAACCCTACCATCCGACCGTAGGCTGATGATAGCTGAGATCCTGGCAAGAGATGAGCCACCACAGTCTTACTGTGGAGGATCCATATGGAATCCCGCAGAGAATGAGGGGATGAACAAGGGACCCACAGCCACAGCCATTCAATCAACACAGGATAAGCCAGTGAGACCGAAACCAACGATTTTCCACACAAAAAAACCCTAAAAATTCTCAACATTAAAACAGCCTTAATTCTCACCCACCACAACTCAGGGAACTGAGCGGAAGAGGATGGAAAGATTGTGAGAGCCGTGGTGGGAGAGAATATCCAGAAGCAAGACACCCCTGAGTAACAACATACTAGGGCCAGGAGAACCAGGCTGACTCCTAGGCTATCCATGGTCCCCTGCCACAAGGACTGAACCAGATGACCCACGGAGGAGGATATCCAGCTGATTGGGGATGGGGATGGGGAGGGGGGCATTGGGGAATTGGGGATAACAACTCATTGTTTGCCCATTAAATAATGTAACTCATTACGGACAGTAAAAAAAAAGCCAGGCACATGGTCCATGGAAGAAAATTCCATGCTTGGCACTGATAACTTAGTCCAAAGCCTATGGCTGGGAAGGTCATAGGTCCTAGAAGGGAAGCTACTATAGTTGTTTGGCTAACTGGATATGTTGGGCCATCAAACCACCCTCTAAATATTTGTATTTATGCCCGTAGATTGGTGCTATTCTCTCGTGGGCAAAGAAGCCTCTTTGTGCAGTTGGCAGTGTCTGATGGGGGCGGGTGTTCAAATTTGGTCCAAGTGCTGAGAATGCGTGACATTATATGACCCCCTCCAAGGCTCAGGGGACATTGCAGAAGAGCAGGTGCAAAAAGCCACAGACTACATGGCCATTGTATTCCTGACCTCACAGTGACTGTCTTTACCTGCACAAAACCTTCTCAATATCAGGCCCACCCACTTGCATTCCGTTTTGGCTAGTGGAAGAGAGAAGAAGGTCCTCCTTTCTCCCTGGAGAGTTAGTCTTTGTTTTGCTTTGGTTTGAGGTGTGGGTCTCACTTCTTTTTTTTTTTATTTTCTCCTCACCATCTTTCATAAGATTCCACTGCATGCTAGTATCCAGTTATTTCGCCCACCTTCTGGTGGATAATAGGTATGGGGATTTTTTTTATAAGCTCTCAAAACCATACTAGAGAGAATATTCTGGAACACATCTCCTTTTCAGAGATAATGGAATTTCTCTAAGCTTCTATAGACATGAAATTGTTGGGTCAGAGGGTAAGTGCATCTCCATTTTGGTCGGTAGTATCAATTTATATTTCAAAGTATTCACATCCATTAAACTCCTCAGAGCAAAGGAGAGGTTGTATTTGGTTTTTCTTTCCATATTCTATGTAGACACCATAGAGAGAGCAGCCATGTATGCGGAATGGAGTCTCCTTGTGATTTTAAAACAATATTTTTATTATTTATTTGCAAGCAGAGAAAGATAGAAAAGAGACAGACAGAAAAGAATGGGTGTGCCAGGGCTTCCGGCCGCTGCAAACAAACTCCAGATGCATGCACCACTTTGTGCATCTGGCTTTACGTGAGCACTGGGGAATCGAACCTGGGTCATTAGGCTCTGCAGGCAAGTGTCTTATCCATTGAGCCATCTCTCCCCTTGGGATTTGAATTTATGTATAGCCCTGATTCCAAGCGAGTGAGCTTGGCCATCTTTTTTCCATAGGCTTATTATTTCATCTTTCTAATGTTATTATAACTTTACTTCTTTCCTATGAGAAAACAAAAGACTTTTTTTTTAATTTGTAAAGTTTGAACAAATTGGTTATTTCCTCCCTTCCTCATTGGAAAACTTGGGAGAAAATCGACAATCTCCCAGCAATGTGGGGAATGCCTTTTCTTTTATTTTTTTTTATTTAAATAACTTTATTTGTTTCATCCTTTGGTAGATGAGAAAAATACATTACAAAATGCATTATACAGAGGCCAGATCACAGTACACATACTAAAAACACAATCTACATTCCAGCCAGGGCTGCTCATAAGTTCAGAAGGAAGCCACACAGGCTGGGAGACAGAGTTCACTCTGTGAAATGAATTTTCCCTTGGATCCCCTCTGTCTCCGCCTCAGCATGTTTTAGCACCCTGATCGGGTGGGTGTAGGCAGACCTGGAGCAGCACTGAATGGGACAATGTGACTGGTGAATTCTCCATCCACCTGAAGCAGCAAGATGTTACCACCCCTCATGAGGGCAGGGGAAGGACGGGCAAAGTCAAATTGCCATATTTCAAAAACACTGCAGATGGAATACTTCCAGACAGCTGACCCAGATCTGGGTGTTCTAAAACTTGGGTCTTGTGTGCTGCTGGACTGTCATTCCCTGACCGGGAGTTGCAGGCAGCATCTGCCACGTGCGAACCCCGCCCCGACTTCTACACAGCAGGTCCACAACACAGCACCAACACTTCCAACTCCATACACACTCCTCCCTTCCCTGCAGTTCCCCAGGCCAGGGGCGAGACACTGGTGCTAGCCATTTCTGGTAGGATTCACCGTTCGGGAATGGCTGGAGAGTCCAGTTCTCCAAGCCTAACTACATCAGAGCTATGCAGCCTTTTCTTTTAGACTTTGTTGACATTGTCTAAAAAGCATTTTGGAGTATTTTCACTGGGCCTTTCATCTAGAAGACATACTATCAAATGTGTCGGACCCAGCCTGGCTGTATATCTGAGAGCTAAGTTTTAATATGCATCCGGATGAGAGCCCGAGTATGGTAGCTCATGCCTTTGTTCCTGGCACACCTGTGCCCCCAGGAGACAGGGGGGATGTCTGACAGCCCTAAATCCTGTTTACAAGTGCTAATAGGTTTTACTCCTGCTGGCTGAGTTTTCTTAGCTGTGTTCCTGTTTACTGAGCCCCTTTTGTGTAAGAGATAAGGCAATGCAACACATCCCTGGATTGTATCTAAGGTTGGATGCTAAAATAAAGTTTTGAGATCTGCTTGGACACTTCTCCCGGCTGCGTGTGATTGTCCAGCCACCGCGCTCACCTTTCCTCGATTGAACCAGGTCTCCTGCTGGCCAGAGAGACAGGCTCATTTAGCAGGGGGCCAGGGACCCGTGCGGTAACCGATGTCTGGAGAAGTACCCCCGGCACAAATGGACAGGGCCATGGGAGTTATCTGCCTGTCTTCCTGCTGTTAAGAAGCATAGGGTAGCTACCATTAAAGTTGGCGAACCTGCTCCTTGAACAAGACACCTGTTATATTCCCAAAGTGTAATTCCTCAATGTAATGTCACATTCCCAAAGCTCATAAAGAGAATCTAAAGTCTCCACGTTGAGTGGACCTTTCGCTTCAATGATTAGACGGCATAACACCCTTCACGTCTAGATCCCTCCCCTGTGATGCTGGGGGCTACCTTGATGTCTGTTATTTTAAGTCTCTGTGGAAGAATGGTGACAGATGCATGAAATAGTTTGGATGTGCATGAGAGCATGTTGTTCAATGTCATCATTCCAGGAGGCTTTTGTTCTATGTTGCTTAAAAAAAAAGAATTTTGAACTGGGGAGATGGCTCGGCAGTTAAAGCACTTGCCTGCAAAGTCTAATGATCTGGGTTTGATTCCCCAGGACCCATGGAAAGCCAGATGCACAAAGTGGTGCATGCATCTGGAGTTCATTTTCAGGGAGTGGCTGGAGCTCTGGCACACTCATTCTCTCTCTCTCCCCCCGCCATGTGTGTGTGTGTTTCTTCTCTCTGTCTCTCTGTCTCTCTGTCTCTGTCTCTGTCTCTCTCGCTCTGCTTGCAAATAAATAACAATTAAGAAAAGGAATTTCTTCCTTCCTGAATGGAATCCAGAATCCTGAGTAGGTGAGAACTGCCAGGCAGACAATATTCATGATGAGGAAGATGTGTGGGCACACACTTGGCCCTGGGCACTGTTCTAAGTCCTTGCAGATCTTGTCAAGTCCCCTTTGGGAGCAAGTACTATTACTATCGCCGATGAGGTTCAAAGACTACCCTCCTAGGGAGGGCTAGAATTTGCATTCCATTTACCAGACCAATGAAATCTCAACCTACACTAAGTCACTGAGCTGAGCCAAAACTACTGCTTAACATAGCCACAGCTCCCCAAGCCTCTCTCACTGCTGGCTCGCGGACAGCAGCTGTGGAATAAATAAGAAATCAATTATCCTTTTCATCCTTATCATTGGTACCCACATCAAATCCCCAAGGCCTTGAAGAATTTGCTGATTCCTTCCTGACTTATTAATAAAAGTTTCCAGTACTGCTGGCTTACCACATAGACGCTGTGCCCTCTCTTGAAGAGCCCAGAGCCCGGAATGTTTTTTTTTTTTTCTTTTTTCTTTTGCTCCCAAGGGAACTGACTCAGCACACAGTGCCCAACAACCGGTGGCTCAAATATTTGTTGAAAGAACACAGCCAGGAACAACAAAGAATGACCCAACACTTTGCAAGGTAGTCGCCCTTGTCGCCGGCCTGACATCATTCAGACGCATGGAAGTCCTGTCCTCTGGGATTTCTGTCATTTCCATTTCACACATGTCAAAAAGCAAAGCTGAGAGATGGCCGGTGGATTATCAAGGTGGTTCAGCTCATTAGTGGAAGACAGGCGATCATACCTAATTCCTTATAATGAGTGCCGGGATACATCATGGAGTTGAATACTTTAATATACAAGTCAGCTCAGAAAAAAATTGAACAAATCTAAGCTAAACTCTCACCCTATACACGAGTAAGTGAGTGATGGAAGGAAGGTGCATACATTAATAAGTGTATATTCAGTCAGTAAATATCTCCCAAGAAGCTGGTGTGATGGTGCATACCTTTAATCCCTGCACTTGGAAAACAGAGGTAGGAGGATCGCTGTGAGTTGGAGGCCAGTCTGAGCCTACAGAGTGAGTTCCAGGTTATCCTGGGCTCGAGCGAGACCCTACCTCAACAGCAAGCTCTGTGCCTGCCACCAGACAAAGGGTAGTTTCTTGGTAGATGAACCCCCATGGTGACAAGATCAGAGGAAACACACCTTGTCAGAGCCCCATTTAATCAGGAAAAGGCATGGCAAAGGGAAGAGCAGACCCAGATCCTGTCCTAGCATATGCAGAGGTGAGAAGCATATACCTTCAGAACAAACTCCAGACAGACAGTGTCAAGAAGGAGTTAAAAATAACCCATAACCAGAATTGGTGGTGCACGCCTTTAATCCCAGCACTCACTCAGGAGGCAGAGGCAGGAGGATCACAGTGAGTTCAAAGCCCCCCCTGAAACTACATAGTGAATTCCAGGTCAGCTGGGGCTACAGCAAGACCCTATCTAAAAAAACAAAATCAAGAAATAAATAACCTGTGGCCAGGGAAATGCCCACTCAGACTTCCAGGGGACAGACAAAGCTACTGGAGCTTTGGAGCAGTCTCTTTCACACCTGAGGGAATCCTGGTTTCAACAGCAAATTATATAGTCACCAGTGCCTTCTGGAACTTTCTTCAACAGCCCCTGGATAGGAAAGCTGGCCTCCATATGCACGAACACACACACACACACACACACACACACACACACAAGTGCACGTGCACACACAGGTGTACCCACATGCATACAAAGCAATGTCTCACAATGGGAGACAGGCTAACAAATATATTGATGGAGATTAAGAAAGGAGAGTTATGGGAGCTGTGGAGGTAGCTCTGTTAGTAGAGACCTTGTCTCGTCTGCACAAAACCCTGGGCTTCCCAGCATAGCATACATCAGGCATGGTGACATGGCCTATCACCCAGCATTCAGAGCTACAGGCAAGAGTTCCAGAGCATCCTGGCTACAGAGCAAGTTTGAGGCCGGCAGAGGCTACATGAGACTATCTCAAAAATAAAAAATAAATAAAAGTAAGAAAGGAGAGGGAAACTGGTGGGTTTTCTACTGCCAAAATCTACAGCAACTGAATTCATTTCAAACGAACTTCAAAGCTGCCTCTGGCTGGGGAAGAATTGTCAGATCTCCCAGATGACCTGGCGTCATTCTCTTCCCACCCTGGTCTGGTCAAGAGGACACGAGGCTGGGTGATGTGACGTCAAGAGGGACACGAG
>PVHP010048350.1:0-13920 GCA_004024765.1 Zapus hudsonius | reverse complement strand
ATGAACCAATCAGCTGTCCCTCTAACTCACCTGGGGAGGACTTAAAACTAGCTTCCCTAGAGGAAGTAGCTCTCTTCCTCCACATGGCAATGGAGTAGAAGGACTGCTGACCCAGGCCTCAGTGAGGTAAGGCCTGTACCCCTAACCCAGCTGATGGCTGGGGTAGGGGGCAGGCTCCAGACCTTTTCTCTCATGAACCTCTCTTTCTCATAAAGGGAGCTTTCTATTATCTTTTCTTGGGCTGTTTATTTAAATAAAAAAAGCTCTGTGAACTATCCGACACGTGTTTTCCCCACACTGGTGGCAGGAAAACTCTATGACTTCCCACATCCAATTTCCCCATCCAACTCCCTTTTCCTAATTTACTAAATTAGAATAAATGTATAATTAAAATTTAATTCTGTCCCTGTGTACAATTCTTTGGCATTAGAGGACAAGAACTCGGAGTAGGAGGAGGAGGGGGAAGGGAAGAATCCAAAACTCTCTCTCTCTTCCCGCATTGCTTACTATTAATTAGCAGCAACCCGTATCAGGCCCACTCTCTTTCAAAAATCCCATTTGAAAATTTGTTTATTGTATAATTACTTCTATGAAATTACAATTTGACATTATTTGCAGAAATGGATTGCTCTGGAAATAGAAAAGACTGGTTTAGTCATTGCAAACTCTAATTTTCTCTTCCTGCACAAGGTGTAATGAAGATATGCTATCCAGTGAGTCACCAGTAGGAGCATTTTGTATTCTACATGGTTTAACAAACAAACCTTGATAAAGAAGCTAAAGTCTTTTCCTTTTGTAAATAAAGAAATTAAGGGCTGCGAATATGGTTCAGTGGTTAAAGAAGTTTGCTTGCAAAGCCAGCAGGACTGGCTACAATTCCCCGGTACACATGTAAAGCCAGATGTACATAGTGGCACATACCTCTCCCCTTGTAAATTAATAAATACATAATGAAGTTAGGTTGAAACTCAGGCAGCACCTCAGTTTCCCTCCAGAACCAGTGCGGCAAGCTTCAAGAGAAGTGTCAACACCAAAACCAGACCCTAACAAGAAAGCCTGCCTTGTAAACAGCCCCCGACCTGCTGTGTCTCTGTCTGGCACAAAAGACATCCTTTCCCCCATCCAGGCCACCTGAGCCCTCTCCCCAACCTGGGGACTTCCTCTTAAAATCCCCAATATGCCATTCTAGCTGCTCTTTCTCTGCCCTGGTGAAATAGCTTGGCAGCTGTCTTCTTTCTGAATAAAATCTTTCTTCTTTCAGAGTGGCCTTGTAGTGGTCTTGGTCATTTTTTTAAATCTTACAAATATGTATTCAAAACTCAAAATAAATTTTAAAATAAATTGATAGAAAAATCTACTTAGTAATTTGACTAGTGATTGAAAGACCCCACCAAGGCCTCTCTCAGGAGAGAATACCCCAAAACTCCAATAACCACACCAGCAGATGCAAAAGCAAGAGGATTTTATTCTTCGGCAGCGCAGTCGGGCTCCACCAGCAGGCAGACATGTGTCCAGGCAAGATGGAGCCCCGAAGAACAAAGGAGCAGGGTACTCATAGATAAAAAACTATTTAATTATAATATAACTCAGGTTACAGGGTGTGTGGCATTTCTATTGGTTCCTTCCCTTTATCTATATATCTCCTGATTGGTTACTGCTTTGGGGCCACATCCCAGATCCAGCCCACATTTTAGGACAGCCATATGTTCCCTTATATGTAGTCTTTTTGCTCCTGGGTTTTTATGACCAGGCATCCTTTAGGAAGGGGGAGGCCAATCTAAAGTGAAGCTAGTTTTATAAAATAGAGTTTTATCTATAGAATGGATTCTTCAGTGATAAATCATACATCTAGCCTTTGCATACTAGGCTCTATCTCTTTGTAACCTACATTTCTCTATACAGGGACAATAACTGTCAATAAAAGATTTTAAAGTTAAAGAAACCTAAAATTTTTTCTTTAAAGTCACTTATTTTTTAACATTGTTTCAATTTTTTTATCTCCTGCAAATATTCTAATTATAATAGTTTATCATAGAGGTTTTCTATTAAACCATTCGTTCTTACTTTTAATTAATATTCCTGAAAATATTCCAGGCACTGATAGGTATTAACAAACCAGCCCTACAGTCTGTGAGATTACATTGTTATTCAAAAGCATTAACAAAATTAAAATAATGATTATTCAACCCAGGGACATGCAAAAGGATAATTTGTTTTGAAATGTAAAACTTCCCTCAAATACAAATTGGAAGTTGTTAATTTGCAGTTAAATTTTCATCTCTGTTGTCATAACAATGGGACCACAAATTGCTTAATTCAAAAGAGCATTTATTGTTCACTCTTCAAGGTAAGGGAGCAGCTACTTAAAAAAAGTCAGGAAGCTGATGCGGCCCACTGCTCATGGACACTGCCATTCTCACCATTTTACTCATTTATCAATCCATGAATTTATGACATTCTTACTGAATATTGACACAGCCAAGACTGAGGAGGTGAGGCAGGAAGGTTAGCTACCCTTGTCTGCAGGAAGTGAGTGTTCATAGAATAGGTGATCTTGCATTAATTTAGCCTAACAGTATCCTAACTTCTTTGTTTCCTGCTTTAACTGTAGATGACAAATAGCTTTTTACTACATTTTAGTGATGTGTTGCTAAATCTTTGCTCCTGTTATTGCTATTGGATTTCCCTTTATAAATAGTAACAGAGATCAAATGTCCAAATGATGGGCTCAATTCAACATGAATGGTGGAAAAAGGGGGGAAAGATATCAAAATAAGGAGATCAGATGAAAAGAAGGAGATAAGAGGAATGGGGTTGGGGAATAGGGCAGAAGAGAAGGTAATGTAAGGGAATTATGATCAAATGATAGTATGCTCATGTATGAAATCCTCATTAACAAAGCCCGAGGAAGTATTACCCCAACTATACACATCCACAGAAAATAAAAGAAAAAGAAAAATATAAAGATACATCCACCTGAACAGATGTGCAAATTGCAGCATGGAAATACACACACAAATATATGAAAAAGCAAACCAATATGACACCTGCAAAATTCCACAACTTCTTAACAACTGAAACCAAATATAATAACACTACCGAGACAGTAGAAACAGTTCAAAATCTACTTTCAAAACAATCACTGACTTGAAAGGAGATTCAAACAAGAATAAGGTGACACAGTGCATGGCTTAAAGTTAACCTTTGAATAAGAAAGTCAGCAAGACAGATGAAAAATTAAATAACGTGAAGAAAATTTCAACAGGGAAACTAGGGGTCAGAACATAAACCAAATAGAAATGTGAAAATGTTCTGGGCTGCCTGAAAAGGAGAGAGCTGACAGGACACCACCGTTCATCTCATTCTGCTTCCTGCATGTGGCTGTGATGTAGACAGCAGATTTATGCTCCTACCTCATGCCTTCCCACCAAGATGGACTCTGTCCCCTTCAACCTTAAGCTGAAGTAAATTGCTATTGCTTGGTGTTTGTAAAAGCAGCAAGAAGAGTAGCTAATGGACTGTAAAGCAATATTAAATATTTATTATGATAAACACATCCTTTAAATTAAACAATCCAAAACTCCTTACATTGTGGGACCCTGCTGAGAGGCACAGAGGACTCAGGGTTAAAGGAAAAGTTGAGGCTGGCCTGAAACCCCAATTATCTCATCCTGAGACCAGCAGAAGTTTGGCTGACTCCTTTCCTCCCTAACCTCCAGCCACCTGTTGGGCCCCAGCAAACCCTGATAAACTCAGTCACTTCAAGGTCTGAGTTTATTGGAGTTCACATAATTCAGCTATAAGGTGAAAACAAGCCTCAGGCAACAAAAAAGTCCCTCTACCTTATCTATGCATCTGCTCCCTGCAAATCCTTTCATGAGACGTCCACAGACCACGCTGCCCCTGCCAATTCCCTTGCCGCTTATGCTTCTGCCCCTCCTTTTCCTTCTAAATGAAAGCAACCCTCCTCAACCTAATAAATGAGCTGTTCACTGCAACTGCCTCCCATGAGTTCTTCCTCTCATTGACTCACCACTGTCCCAAGACCCTGTCCACACATCTCCATGGGAAAATGGGGAGTTGATGTGGGCAGTGACTCCCTAAGTAATTCATGGACCCATATTACATTATGGAAATATTTATACAAACCAACTAACAACAAAAATAGTTTATGGTTGATGTATTCAAAATAAAAATTATGTCCATCACTTAATCGTTTAGATAGTGAAAGATCACAGATCATTCAATGGAATGGAATCAGTGATTGGTAATTTGTTTCTAAATTAGGAAGACCAATGGAGCAATCAAAGATTTAAACTCAAAACTAAAATTGGCAGGCATAAGAGAAAGGAACTGCATTTTAACATTGTATTTTTGAAGCATATCAGTTTCACAGAAAAAGTAGTTCCATAAACATTTGTAATTCAGCTTACATCACCAGTTGCTTTTATTTTTTCCATATTTGCTTTATAGCTCTGTCTGCACATATGTACTTTGATCAGTCACACTTCTTTAGCATGTCTGCTAAATACATACACATTTTCCATAAATTCCAAACTGAGAATATGAAACAAAAATAATTCTATGATATTTTATAACATACTATCTATATTCAAATTCCCCCCCAAATCGCCAAATGTACTTTCATTTGTTTCTTTTACTCAAAATAAACTGGAATAAACTGGAGTCATACGTTACCTATTCTGTGTCTCTCTCATTCTTTCTCCTGTTTCATGAAGTAATAAATCAGTTATTGCTCCAAAACTGTAGCACTCTAGATGTGTCTCACTTTCATTATAGCATTATTTAATTTTCTTGAATTATGAAGGCTGCAGATGGAAAGTGCATCTGAAAGCTGGCCTGATTCAGCTGCACATCACTGGATTTAACACTTCACACTGTTGTTCTTGCTAACAGCAAAGCCATAGAACATGGAGTTCCAACGATTTCAATACAATCTAAAGCAGTAGTACAGAGACCCCCTAAGACCTCAACAATAAATCAGCCTTAATACTCACCCACCATAAATCATGGAACTGAGCAGAAGAGGAGGCAGAAAGATTATAGAAGTCATGGTGGAGGAGAATATTCAGAGACATTACCCCCCTCAGTAACATCATACAAAGGGGAATGGAACTGGGCTGGCTCCTAGGCTATCCATAACCCCCTACCCCAAGGACTGATCCAGACTGCCCATGAAGAAGGATATCCAGCTGATTGGGGACAGGGAAGAGGGAAATTGGGGAAATGGGGACACCAACTTATTATCTGCTCATTCAATGTATCTAATTATGGATAAAAAAAGAACTCTAGATGGCAAGTTTTATCAAGAGCACCAGGACTGTGCGGTTTCATGATTGTATTTCGTCTTTTATGTCAGTGATTGGAGTTATTTGGCACTATACACATAATCTGTTTTGTAATAACCTTTTTCTCTGAATAATTTTTTCACATTTTTGATGGGTTATATTGCATCAAGTGTTAAAAAAATGTAATTTTTGTTATTGTATTGTCAGTGAAAAAAAATCATCAGGAGTGCTTTGGAGGTATAGCTCGATTGGCAAAGTTCTTGCCTCTCAAATGTGAGAACCTATGTCTGATCTCCAGTACCTACATGAAATGCCAGTCGTGAAGGTGTGTATGTAAACTCTGTGCTGGGGAGGTGGAGAAAGGTGAATTTCTGGAGCCTACTAGCCAATTAGTCTGGCCTAAATGTTCAATTTCAGACCAGTAAGATACCTGGTGTTTAAAAGAGGACGATACATACCTGAAGAATGACACCTGACATTGTACAAGGCATCCACAAGTTCCTACCCACATGTCTGCCCACCAACATGAGCACACACACGTGCATGCATGCATACCACACTCGTATACGCAAAAGAATCTACCAACAAAGACTTCTTTTGTATTGTATGTCATTTTCTTCTTGATTTCTCCTCTATAGATACTTTGTATTGGATGTTTTTTCTCTCCCTTCCCAATGATGACATGTGTGTTCCTTTTCATTGGGAGGTGGAAATCTAAAGGTATTGCCTGCTAATTTGTGATTTTAAATTCAATATGAGTCTTTCAAAAGTCTGTCCTTAAGTAAAATCTTAATTTTAATTGACTTGGTCTTTATGTTATATGATTCTGTGCTTTTATGCCATGACTGGATAAATATCAGCACTTAACCACTAAGGAGCTTAACAAATAAATTTACAATCACATCTTGTGGAATTTAGAAACTATGTGATTTTTTCAATTGATTTCATTGGGTAAAATATTTTACATCTTTACTCCTAGAATATAACCAGATGTTATTATATGGAAATGGAACAAGACAATAATATGAAATACAAATTAAAAATTATAATGTTTAACTATTGCTACAAATGATCAATATATATTTTTGATTGTGAATTGTACTTAAATACTAATATTTTCAAATTAATATAAATCATATGAAAAATAAACCATTATCAATAATATTTAGAAGAGAATAAGAGTTTCCTGCTTCACTCAACTAAAGTTGAGAGTCAATATGTAGTATAATACTGTAATCAAGTTAATATCTTATATTAATGCCATTTTACTATTTAAGGGAGAATAATCGAAATATCCTTTTTGCAATAAGAGTACCAAAAATCTTTTAAATAAATTGTTCCTAAAATTAAAACAAGGATTTATATTCTATGATTATAAGCTTTTCAAATTTTGGAAATAAACTTTTTACTACAGTGACAGTCTTGATCTTCTTCCTCCTCCTCCTCCTCCTCCTCCTCCTCTTCTTCTTCTTCTTCTTCTTCTTATTATTATTATTATTATTATTTCTGTCCATTCTTCTTACTATCCATAAAACACAAAGGACTTATCAGGATATTGTTTTATTTAAGTTTTTATTAACAAAAACAATGTGTCAATTTAGTAATTTAGGTCAAAAATCAGTTTGGAGTGCTTCACTCTCTTTCAATTCCCTGAATTAAGAACTGGCATGAGGTCTTCCTTACCAGTCTGTGGAACTTAGTAAGGAAGAACTTGGTTGTTGGTAGACTTGTTAAAACTATACAATCTCACTCCCAGTTGAGCTCCTTATGTTCTTAAATCCCGATGCTTCAATTTTGGTGATTATATGTGTCCAAAAATGTATCCATTTGTTCTACTTTTCCTAATCGTTGTTTTGAACAGTCTAATGATTCTATTTCTGGAGTTATCCTTTGCAACATGTCCTCAATTTTGTTTTTCATTTAACTTTTCTTTTTATGTTATCACAGACAAGGTTTGCTAATTTTTTCTTTTGAAATCCCTGACTCTGTTTTACAGATTTTTATAATGTTTCTAATTTTCTATTTCATTTATTTCTGTTCTAATTCTTCCCATTTACCTTGTGGGGTTTGTGTGCTCTTACTTTTCTAGGTTCTTGAGATTCATCATTAGATGGTTGTATTAGTTATGATTACACTAAAAAAAAACAACAATTTAAGGCAGAGGGTTTATTTTGGCTCATGGTTTGCATGGGTACCGTCCATCAGGATAGAAAGATCCATGCAAATGGGCCACACTGTACCCACAGCAGGAGACACAAAGAGATAAGCACTTGTGCTCAAGGGTCTTCTCCTTTATGTCATCTTTTTTTCAGGCTTGGTACCCACATTTGGGTGGGTGTTTCTTCTTCAAATTATCCTCTCTGAAAATGTCCTCTCAGACACTTCCAAGAAGGTATCTCCTAGGTAATTCCAAATCTAGACAAGTTGATGGTGTAGACTAACCTTACAAATGGACTTTTGCAAACAAACTCCAGACACATGTGCCACTTTTTCCATCTGGCTTTATGTGCGTACTGAGGATTTGAACCCAGGCTGGCAGGCTTCACAAGCAAGTGTCTTTAACCATTGAGCAGTCTCCCCAGCTCTATTCTAGGCTTCGGTATTTTGGGTTTGCTTTGACTTTTGTATCAAGAAATGTATTACTTTTCCTTCTCATTTTTAATGACTCATGGTTTATTCAGAAGCATGTTAAGTTCCCATGAATTTCCAGTTTCTCTGAAAGGAAGTTGTTCCTTCCTTCAATTATTTAACAACTTTTATTCATTTGCATTGAATTTTAATCACCTACAGCAGTACAATAGTTACCTTTTCTATTTTTCTACCTTCAGTTCAATCATAGATCTAGGTCCCTAACAAGATTTGTATCTCTTAGTTACTAAATTTCATTACTTCACTCTAAATACTGCAGATTTCTTTACAATACACTAATGTGTTCCTTATAAGTTTTTCCCTTTTGCAGTAAAAAGTGTACAATTGTGAGGACTATATTTTTCTTACTTAAGAAACAATTATGTTTCCAGTTCTTATTTTTCTGTCAAATTATATATTTACTCCTATGTTTCTTACCTTTCAGCAATTTTCTTACAAATTACCCTTCCCACTTACATTCAAGCTTTAAGCAAACCAAAAGAATGAAAGTGTTTATGGAATGTTGCAGGTTAATATACAATCTTCCTTTTAAAATTATATGCCACCAATTTCTTCCACTCATCAGCTTCATCCTCAGATTCTCAAAAATAAGTTTCCTACACTTAAAAAATCTACTCATTTATTTCCCAAAATTTGCTCAACAAACCACTCTGTCACTAAGATAGTAAAAATATAATAGTCATTTTCTGTTTCCATCTTCTAAATAAAGGGCAGAGGGCTGAATTGTAGATCAGTGGACAAGCACTTACTAAAATTAAGCTAGAGAGAAACTTTGTCTTCCATTTTCCTTCACTTCACAGTATTCAGTTAATGTATTATAATTTCTCCTTCATAGAGTAAAATAGATTAAAAACACTGAATTTGGTATCAGACAAAATTTGTTTTGTCAGCCACTAGTATCATGAGTTGAACTCTACCCTCTTACAAGAATATATGCTGAAGTCCTAATGTCTAGTCCCTCAGAATGCACCTTTAGTTAGCAACAGGCTAGTGGAACACTCCTGTAAGATTCGGCTTAGGGTTCCTAGTTTAATTTACCTGTTCTCCAGACAAGAGGATGGTGTGTAAAGACATGAGGACACAGGGAGGTCTGGTGTGTGAAAATAGAGGTGACACTGGAGTGATGCATCTGTATAATAAGAGAGGCCAAGATCATCAGCTCTCGCCAAGGCTATCAGCCAGACATGAAACAGACTCTGGTACTGTGAGAGAAGAGATTCTGCTCTTTTGAGAAACCCAGTTTGTAGTATTTTGCTATTGCAGCCCCAGGAAAATAATCCACTAGGATTTTGCTAATTCTGTCTGCTACTAAATTCTTCCTCTGTAATCTGAAGATAAGAAAGGCTTCCTTTCTAACTTGGAATAACCTAATATTAACATTCAATATATGATAGATACAAAAATCATATGTATTAAACAATGTAACAAATCCTAAAATATTTATTATAAGTAAAAAATGATGATAGGAATTGTAAACTTATTGCTAAATGATACTAGAGCATTTTAACTTCAAAATAATGTTAATAGGCAAACAATCAGACATCCAGAGGACTCTGGTTTTTCTGGACTAAGGAGTCATGAAAGGAATATATACATCATTTACTCTAACAGAACATTAGTCTCTGAAAAGGAGAGAATTACTTAAGAAGAACTAGCCTGGGCCAACGAGAATCTCTCCCAGAGGAATTGCATCCGAATGAGCCCATCTGGAGCTGCTTTGTTCTTAGCCAGCACAGTCAGTTACCTGTAAAGAGTGAGGCACCATATCCTGAAGATTCAAAGCAAACCAGTTACTTTGCCACCAACTAAGTCACCTTAACTTTCATCTTTTAACTTGAACTCCAGTCTAAGTCTGTGGACACTTGGGGTAGTTATCTTTTTTATCTTGCTGAATTATTAATTAATTTAAAAAACGCAGTTGTGTCCCCCCCCCAAAAAAAAGAGTGAGGGAAGAAGGCAAAGAATGAAACAGCAGCTTGGGCTCCGATGCTGTGAAATACACACCTCACTTCCTCATGACCTCACAGGAGACCTGAGCAAACAGCATTGGTTGTGGCACAGGGGTAGTTCTTTAGGATCATAGTTAGAGATGCCGGGAAACTGTTCAAAAGCAGATCCCACATTCTTAATGCATGAACAAGAGTTTGCAGAGTTACCATGGAGGTGACATTTATATCACTAGCTGATGAAGGACTGGGTTCATTAACATGCAGTGTAGCTAGTGAAATTGGCAGCACATTGATATCTATATCAAAACGGTTGTTTTCTTTCAGTCTTTACTAATACTGGTATAGCTCTAGTGAGTTGAGTGTTTAGAGCTTGCTGTGGTTTGCTTTTTGTAGCTGTGACAAAGAAGCTTACAAAAAGCATCTGATAGGAGGAATGGGTTTACTTTGGTTTACAGACTAGAGGGGAAGCTCCATGATGGCAAGGAAAACACTGCATAAGAAGAGGGTGGATATCACCTCCGACACAGCACTGCAAAAAGCAGCAGGAAGGTGTTATAAACACTGGCAGGTGGCAGCCGGATATAACCCCCATAAAACTGTCCCCAAAAAGTTTCCAATTACAAAACGGGCCATCAGATGGGGATGGGACATTCAGAATACATAGACTGTGTGAATCAAACCACTATAGAGCTGATTGAAAAAATAATGTGAGAATTCAAGCTGAGATGGGAAGACTCTCCACCGTGAATCTTAGAGTCTTAAAATTAACCCCCTTGAATCTGTGTTAACATCTTTTTTAGCCTTTCTTCACATTTTGCCTCTGAGTGTAGCATCTCTCTGTGACTTTGGAGGTTTGTCTCCTGTCTCAGCCCCTAGCTGGCCAACACTATTGTAGTAGTGTGAAACTCCCATTCCTTGCCTCAAACCTAAAGTTTCCTTTACATTCTGATAACCTGTGAGATCAGGCAGGAGATGAGACTGAAATCACGCACATGCTCAGATGATTGGTACTTTAATTTCTCTTTCATATTTTCTACTCCCCGAATGCTTTTGCCTGCAAACTTTCTTCCATTAAACCCTTCATATCAGTATGAGCCATTGACTAACCTACCTTCCTCTACCAATCACAAGCTGGCACTCACTACAATTCCCTAATAGCAGTTTTCACAGTGTCTCAGTGGAAGAATGCAGGGTGACTTCCCACCGGATAGAGCACTCAAAGGAAAAGGGGAAATTAGTTTCAGGGTTTGGCACTGAACTCATAGTGGTGTGAGTTCAATTTGGGTGCAACAATTGTCTGGACTCTGAACAAGTGACTTATATTATTTAATCTTTAGTTTCTTCAACTATTAAAAGTTGATAATAAAATGCTCACTTTCTGGGGAGTAAGGAGATCATGAAAAGAATTTACCACTGAGCTTAATGCATAGTAAACAGTCAACAAATGTATCCATGCTAAAATGTTAACATTTATATGTGAGAACTAACTTTTATTTAATTTTTTTATTTTATAATCATGTCACAAAAATAGATATGAGATCTATCTTATGCTGATATTTTATTATGTTGCAAAACACATAGATTGATATAAATCTATCAAATGCTGATATTTTATAAGCTATATGTTTTAGACAGTAATCTTGCTTCTACAGAATGCCTTTTTAATATTGTATTTATTTATTTTCAAGCAGAGGGAGAGAGAGAGAGAGAGAGAACATACCAGGGCCACCACCTTGTAGGTCTGGCTTATGTGGGTCCTGGGGAATTGAACCCAGGGCCTTAGGCACTGGAGGCAAGTGCCTTAACCGCTGAGTTATCTCTCCAGCCCTACAGAATGCCTTTAATGTTCAAACTCACAATATGGGAATACTGTCTAATACACCAGTATTTTGTTGTTTGCAAAGTGTAGTCTCATAATTCTTCTTCATTATTTGATTTGCATTATTCTTCAATTGTGTAAAAGGAATATTGATATGAATCTATATCTTACATATTAACACTTTTATCTGGGGCTGGACAGACAGCTCACGGGTCAAGAGCACTTGCTGCATTAGTGTGAGGTCTTCTTTGTCAATATGTTTGTCTCCCCAGAACTCAGTTAAGTTTTGTGTCCACAGGACATTGGGAAGAGAGGAGAGACAAAGAGATTGGAAAATTGCTGAGGTTTAATGACAGACAGCAACTGTGGATTGAGGAAGCAGCCCTGTCTCAAGGAAATGCACGGTTGAGCAATAAGACAAGGATACCCTACATTTTCCTTTGCCATTCATAGCCATGCAGATAGAGCACAGAGATCTGTGTGCACATGTGCCTCAAGCACACACATCACACCACACATGACACACAGCATACCATACACATAAAGCAAAAAAAAAAAAAAAGAACTTTTATCTACTGAGAGTCTAATTATTGACACAGAACAGCTGAAATAAATAAATATATTGAGTGACCTACTTTAGCCTTTCAAAGCCATGACCCTGTTTCTGTCACGCAGACTCTCACTCTGCAGGGATGACAGTTGTTTACAAAGCAGAGGAGTTTCCAGTGGACGAAAAAGACCAAAATAATTTTGTCAAGATTGTTTTCCTTTGGTTGATTTTTAAAACTATTTGTATATTTATATAGAAGTAAGTTTAATACTACCACACATAATGAAATGGCAATGCAATCTGAGGAGTATTCAAGCATAGTATTATGAACAAGGTATTCTCTTTAACTCAGGTTTGAATAGCAAACTATACATTTTTTTCCCTATTGAAGTTTAGTTACATTACAAACTATACTTGAAAATTGTAATGTTTTGAACAGTCTTAATTTAGAAAATAATTAAAGTCATCAAAGGCCACTGATTTTCTTTTCTATGATTCCATCTCTGGGTAAATGAGGCCCATCCTATGCACCCCAGAGTGCCACGCTCCTATATCCTTGAAGGACCATTGTAGAAGAGAGTGACACCGTGGATGGAGAGGAGCACACCTTGGTGGATTCTAAATATAAATTCCTTGAATTAAAAGCATGGTTCTAGCCAGGTGTGGTGGTGCACAACTTTAATCCCAGCACTTGGGAGGCAGAGGCAGGAGGATCACCGGGAGTTCGAGTCCACCCTAAAACTACATAGTAAATTCCAGGTCAGCCTGGGGGCTAGAGTGAGATTCTACCTCTAAAAACAAACACAAAAACAACAACAAAAAACCCTCTGGTTCTACCACTTTATAACAATATATACATTGTAATCACAGGATATCCTATTTTCTTTATATAAGACATAGATAAGGATACTATTCAAGTATTTGCAAATTCTTAAAATAAATTCAAGAACATAGCAAATAAAACATTTATTTTTTAAAAGATATGTTACTTTAAACAAGAATACATTCAAATTTAAGGTTAAACTGTGTAGAAACAGAAAACCCTATGACAGAATAGGAGTAAGACCCTCACCCCTCAACCCAGTCAGGTTGACAGGGTGTGGCCTCTGACAGTGACTTCATACTATGTTGCTAAAACTCCTCTCTGGTTGGGGCTTCACCTGCCTCCAGCATGACTTTTAAAATCCCAAGCAAAAGTTTAGGACACTCTTTTTGTTTCTGGCCGCTGGGGCTGGAGACCGGAGGAGGGTTCAGGCAGTGAGTCTGATCTCCCTCTCCCTTTCTCCCTGATTTTTCTCCTGGCAGGATTAGAGAGAGGGAGAGGGAGGGAACATTTCTTTCATATGGGTTATTAAACATGTGTTTAATTTTTTCATGTTTTGGTGATTTTTTGTGAACTTCTCAGACCACATGGTGAAGGGTTACTTCCCTGATCCAACTCCCTTATCCTCTGATCTTCCTCTGATATAAATAACATTTGTGATATAAAAAATGCTGTCCATCTAAACTTGTCCAATTCTTTGGCATGCTGAGATACGAACTCTCGGGGAAAGTGCAGTGGTGTGAAGCCTCGGGTGCTCACTCCACTGCTACAGGAACTTGATAGCATTCCTTTTGCAGGGATCATGCTAATCTTTCTCTTGT
>PVHP010048349.1:0-12453 GCA_004024765.1 Zapus hudsonius | reverse complement strand
TTTGTGCTTCTAGAATTTCTTAGACATGGTAAGAAGGCAAGAAAACCCCAGGTGGGCAGGGAGCTAAATGTGAGTAACTATCCTGGTGGGTGAAAAACAGTTGTGGTGAAAAATGCCACAATGTTTGATATATAAGAGATATCAGAAGCGCATTAACATAGGAAGTTATAGGAAGCCTCCAGTCTGGCAGATCCACTAATGTTAATTGGTGAAACATTGATTAAGTGTTGGGCAGCATGAAGTCTTCAGCGTGTTCCATGTATAAAATTCTGCCTTCTACAAACAGATATTTTAGGTTCTCCCTTTCTTATTTGGATGCCTTTTATTTCTTTCTCTTACCTCATTGCTTTGGCTGGGACTTCAAGTACTTTAGTGAATATAATTGGTGAGCATCATATGAGCATCCTTGCTTAGCTCTTGATCTTAAAAAAAAGTTTTCAGTTTTATATTTTTGAATATCATGTTTCCTGTGAACTTTCATGTATGGTCTTTTTTACATTGAGATGCTTTCTTTCATTTATTATTTTATTGAAGAAGGTTTTTTTTATCATAAAAGGGTGGTGAATGTTTTCAAAAGAATATTCTGATTCTATTGAGTGATGATCATGTGATTTCTTTATAGCATGTTTGCTTCTTATGTGGTGTATCATGTTAAGTTGCTTTCATCAAGTGAGTCATCTTTGGATTTGAGCTTTTTGCATGATGTTTTTATTGTGTGGTTGGGCTCAGTTTGCTATTACTTTTCTGAATTTTGTTTCTGTATTGATAGAAAATATTGCCTAGTACTTTTCTTGTGATGTCTTTTCCTGGCATTTGTATCTGGGTACTGCCGGCCTCAAAAATGAATTTGGAAGTGTTCTGTATAAATCTGGGGGAGTTAGAAAAAGATTAACATCACTTCTCTGAATGCTTTCCACAATAAACAAACAAAGCCATCTGGTCCCAAAGTTTCCTTTTTTGGGGAATTTTTTCTCTACTAGTTATAGGCCTATTCAGCCATTCTGTTACTCTATAATTTAGTCAAGTTAGGTTTTATGTTTCTAGGAATTTATTTATTTTATATTCTCTGGCTTATTTAAAAGTATTTAGAGAAATCTATAATTTCCATTTTAAATACTTTATTTGCAAGGAGAGAGAGAGAGAGAGAGAGAGAGAGAGAGAGAGAGAGAGAGAGAGAGAGAGAGAGAGCGCTTTTGTACACCAGGGCCTAGTTTCACTGAAAAGGAATCCTGACACATGAGATAACTCGATAACTTTGTGCATCTGGCTTTATGTGGTTACTGTGGATTCGAACCTAAGTCTAAAGGCTTTGCAAGAAAGTGCCTTTAAGCACAGAACTATCTCTCCAGCCCCTGTCTATGGAATTACTTACAATGTCTCCTATTTTATTTCTTTGTTTTTGATTTAAGTGTTCTCGATTTTGCTTAGTAGTCTGATCAAAGGTTTGCAAATTTTAACGAGTTGCAAAAACAAATTAAAAACAACATTAAACACATCAAAAGAAAAGATTCTTGCTTTTTCTGTTGTTTTCCTTTTAAAGACCTTAATTCATTTTTAGATACAGTATCTTTCAATGTATCCCAGGTTGACCTTCCAATCCTCTTAGACCACTTGGAGCAGAGATTTTAGGCATCAGTCACTTTACTCAGCTTTCTCTTGTTTGTCTGTGTACCATTTTATTTGTGCTCTATTCTGCTCTGGACTATTTATTTCAATCTACAGTTTTATTTTAAAAATGTTCCTAATAACAAATGAGATGTGTGGTAGCTTGAATAATGTCCCCCCCAAAGCATTAAGGATTTATTAAAATTATTGTCTCCAGGCTTCTTGCTGGAGGAAGTGCCACTTTGGTCTAGCCTCCTGGGGACTGACCCTTTCTAATTTGGATATAAAATACAAAGGATAGATATGCAAAAGAAGAGCCTGAACCCTGGTCTGGAATTCTACATTTTGTGAATCACAGTGTGTTACAGCGTGCTTGCTTGGTGCTGGTGCTGGGCTTCTGTCTCTGTCTCTGCTTGCTTCTATGAAAGGGGGCCAGCCTTTTTCCTTAACTTCCCCTAGATCTGTTCAATAAATATTTTCCTCCCCAAATCGTGTGTTTGGAGATTCATCCTAGCGGTGTGTGGCTTGACTACAACAAGATGTTTTCAAGAGAAATAGTTAGGTTATTTATTTCATTTTTAGTAAATGTTTGTAGTTTCTTAGGAGTTTCACGCATTTCTTCTCCAAGCAGTATTATTAGTCAGCTTAAATCACTGTGACAAAACACCTGATGAAATTTTAAAATGAGAGGAGTGGAGAGATGGTTCAGCAGTCAACATGCTTGCCTGCAAAGCCTAACAGCACAAGATCATTTCCCTGGTGCCCACAAAGTCAGATGCACAAAGTGGCATTTGGATCTTGAGTTAGTTTTCAGTGGCTTAGGCCCTAGCTGGCCTATTCTCTCTCTCTCTCTCTCTCTCTCTCTCTCTCTCTCTCTCTCTCCTTCTCTCTCTCCTTCTCTCTCTCTCCTCTCTCTCCCCCTCTCTCTCCTGGCAAATGGCAAATCAATAAATAATTTTTAAAAGCACCTGAGAAAACTTTACAATGATCTTATAGCTCACATCAATGTCCTTCCTTGCAGGGAACCTGTGTTGAGACAAGAGCTTGGGGAAAGGAGACTGTTAGCATCCTAGCAGTCAGAGCAGAAGGAGATTCAGAAGGGGGCTACAGACAAGCTGCTGCATTTTAGGGTACTCTACCAGTGAGCAACTTCTTTCAGCTAAGTCCCTCCCCTTAGGATCTAACAATTCCCAATAATGCCAACAAATCTCTAGTTAATAGATGGATTCATCCACTGATGGCGTTGCAGCTCTTATAATCTAATGACTAAAAACCCATCAACTGGGCTGAGGAGTGATTAAGTAGATAAAGTGTTTGTGAAAAAAGTCACTGCAGTCATTGTGGGAAAAAAAAAGAGGAATAGTGAAGTCATAAAAAAGAGTAACCCAATTAAACATGATCCATCTGTCTGTTACCACATCATCAGTTTAAGTTGTCATAGGGGAAGAGAACCTTTAGATCAGTATCCTGTCGATGAACCTTTGGCTCATTTCTATAAATACACTCAGCTCATTTACTGTCTCTGTAACTGGGAGTGACATCACATCCCCATGCCTTGGGATGTGAATATATCTAATAATTTCTACGAAGAATGAGTATAGGGGTAGAAAAACATTGAGTTGAAGATGTGTTATGATAAGTGAATTTCTTCTGAAACATTGGGTAACTGTCAGGGTCTGAGGCACTGCCCCACTGTGGACCCTGAGCTATGTGGAAATCTAGCAATGTTATGTGCTTCCCGAAACCAGCCATTTGCAGCTAATTACAGTAATACCAGGCCACTGTGACTGCCTACGGCAACAGGGTTTGGAAAACTTATACTATTGTGCATAGTATTGTGCAAAGTGAAACGTGCAGCTGCCTCCTTGTTCTTAGCATATAAGTTTGCCTGTTGCCTGCAATAAACAGACCTTGATCAGACTCCTGTCTTGATCTCATCTCTCGCTCCCGTTCTTTCCCACTCATCCAGGCTAGGGTCCCCCTCGTGACCCTCGTTGACTAGGCCCGCGGGTCGGGTCAGGTAACAACAATAATGGATTATATTTGACATTCAGAATGATATAAACTAGCACTAGGAAACCAGATAGGGATTAGTAATTAAAAAGGTGTTTTTTTTAACATGTATGAATATATGCAGGTGTGGGCATACACATATTTAAATTTATAGATCCCCTTTCCATTTCTTCATTTTCTTTTCTTTCTCTTCTTTGAAGTGTTTCTTTTGATACATATATATGTATATATACATATATGCATATATTTAAATTTTTCAAGGGAAAAATCATGTGAGGCTTTAAACAATTAGAGCTTCTTTTCTGTTTTTATTTTCTTTATTTTTACGTATCCTATTCCTTCCCAACTCTTTTCTTTTTATTGACTTTTTGATAGTCTAATTTCTTCTAGCCTTCAGATTTACTATGCAGCAGTGGATAACCTTGAACGTCTGTTAGAGTGCTGGGATGAAAAGGCATCCACTACCATGGGCAGTTTTATGGGGTGTAGGGGGGTTCTAAGCCAGGATTTCATGCATGCTTCGGTAAGCAATCTGCTGTCTGTGCTGCATCCTGAGGCCTCATCCCCTTTTCAGTTCCTAAGATTAACTGAGTCAGTGACTGATTTGTAGAGCTGTTCTCATGAGCCTCTCTCTCGAAATGCATCCTTTCTTCTTTTCATTTCATAATTGCAGTTAAGAAGCAGACAGAAGTCCCTTGAAACCTTGGTGTGAAGAAAGTTCATATGTGCTGTAGCAAAAGCTAGACTCTATCCCAGATGATAAGAACATTAATGATTCACAGATCTGGTTCTGTGTGTCTGTCATGAATATTACCCACACTATTTAGTGTGGATATTATTATCATCTCCATTGAGCAAATGACATGATTGAGGAGTAAGTGACTTTTTAAAAACCATTTAATAAACTAACAAGACCAGCAGGCTTTCTTCCTGTCTGTGCTAACTCCAGGTTTGATAGATTTATCTATAATATTCAAGTGTCTCAACAAACTTTCCTGGATATGTTCCTTTAGATTAATACAAGAAGGCATATAGTGGGTGGCATCATCAAATATTTCTGAGGAGATGAAATCAAATGTTAGGGTTAAGATGGTAAAAATATAGCAGTAGAGTGAATTTTTGACAATTTCTGATCTCATCCAACAGACTTGTGCTTGGGGATTGATTTGACCACATTGCTAGGGTATAATAGACCAAATGCATGATCTTAGAGCTTGTAGAATTCATGCAGTCATTTAAAGAAGGTGGTTCCAGTGAAACCTGAGTATATGTGCTCTGATTGTTCTGTTTAAATTTAACTACAACTCACTACTCCATTGCCATCTGCTGTTTCCCAACTAATCACAGAAATGCTTCATGGTAGCTGTTTTCCTAATTTGGCTGTTGTTGCTAGTTTTCTGTTTCAATGTAATCTTCTGTGAGCCCCAAACACATTGTGGTTATTTTATGAATATTAAGACAATCAGTCAGTCATAAGCTCTTGTGATTTTTTTTTTCCCAAGGACCTCCAGCTGACACAAGAATAAGAATTTTCCTTCAGTAATCTTGCTTCACTTCACTATGAATTTATAATTCAGTGATGAATAAATGAAAGATATTTATTTCTAAGTAATGTATTTAAATTATAATAATGGTGTCTTCTAGCCTGCCTTTATTTAAATGACTGAGTTGTTTCTTAAGACTGAGTCTCTGGTCCAATATATGGCATTTGGATCAATGGCAATGTCAAACTTTGGAGATGTAGGTCAAAGTCTGGATTCCCTCACAAAATGTAAGGTAAGTTTGGACTGAGTTTTCACTGCATTTGGCTATTGAAATCTCTCTCTCTCTCTCTCTCTCTCTCTCTCTCTCTCTCTCTCTCTCTCGTGTGTGTGTGTGTGTGTGTGTGTGTGTGTGTGTGTGTGTGTGTTTACTTTCCTTAGACTTTTGGCCACAGCCTTCTCTCTGATGCTCTACCATCTCTTCCCCAAGAGATCTCACTTAGCCTTCTCCATTCTCCAATAGCTAACAAGTCCCTCATCCTCTCTGAATGTTCCATTACCTTTTGCTTTACCCCTGACCTTCACCGAGCCTCACTGTCCGCTTGCAAGCACTCAGCTCCCAGTACTGTTTTCCTGTCCCTATCACTGAGTCAATGGCCTCTAGCTGTACCTGTGCACATTCCTCTTCATCCTGTCATCCTGCTGGTAATTGGATTCAATGTTTTATCTTAGAGATTTCCTCCAGAGAACAAGTCCAGCTCTGCTTCAAAAGCCCCAAATAGCAGAGTCATCCAAGC
Source organism: Zapus hudsonius (assembly GCA_004024765.1). NCBI lineage: Eukaryota > Metazoa > Chordata > Mammalia > Rodentia > Dipodidae > Zapus > Zapus hudsonius. The sequence continues at coordinate 6,557 of PVHP010048349.1, read as the reverse complement.
ATGGCCTCCCTCATTCCATCCTCACAATCATTCTCTGTCCCCTGTTCTCCCACAGCTGTGTCATTCCACTTCAGGAAACTAACTCATGCCGGATCACCACGAGATTGTGCTTCCTTTCTTCTGTCTAGTGAAAGTCTCTGCCTGTCTGTGGATGATGCAGCAGTCCCAATATGTTGCTAGCAAAGTGCCCATAGTCCCAGCTTGAGAAAGGTGTGCAGATCTCCTCAACTGTTAGCATCATCTTTAAGTACCTACTCCAATACATACTCCTCCTTGATTTGTTCCATATATATATATATATATATATATATATCCAGAAAATCAAGAACAATTAACAAAAATATTAGTGTGCACTTATGCAAAGAGAAAGAGAGACAGACTGTAATTTCTAATGATTGAAAACACTTTTATTAGGTCATTGCAAAAGTGATGTGTGTAGGAGTCTATTGTTTATCAAAATTAACTAAATAAACAGATAATGAGCTAAACACACAACTTAACCAACTAACAAAACATGAAGGAATAAATAAATAAACCATACATAAGTACATAAGTGCATAAATCAAAATACTTTCTTCTCCTTTCTGGGAACACAGCTGGACCCCTTGCCAACCTCCCTTGTCGTTTAGCTAGTGGATAGCCATGCCACATTTCCAGCCAAGCTATTGAGAAGCCTTCTTTCCTCGTTTGTATTAGTCACATTTCCTGCACTAAATTACTGATATCCTTAAATTGAGTAGCTAGATAAGAGTTTGATAATATGATTGTAAGCATGAGAGCAGATTAAAGTGTTACCAAAGGCCAAGCCATAACATGTCGCTGTTCATTTAAAGGTACACTGTATTAAAAGAAAGTTGGGTAAAGTGTATAAAAATTAAAAACTGATTTCTTAAGAGTTCTACTCAATGGCCTATCCTGTGTTGATTGAATGACTGTGGTTATAGGTCCCTTGTTCATCTGTCATTGTCTGTTGGGTTCCCTATGGATCCTCTCTGATATGACTGTGGTGGGTCCTCTCTTTCCAGGATCTCATCCATCGGCCTACGGTTGGTTGGTAGGGTTAGAGGGGCCACAGCTCTCTCTTTGCATCCTGAAAAACACAAACACATTTGGCTTATCTAGAGTTGGTTGAATGGCTGTGGCTATGGGTCTCTTGTTCATCCCGTCCTTCTCTGCAGGGTTTCATATGGATCCTCCACAATGGGCTGAATACTATGATATACAGGATCCCTTGCCACAAGGACTAATACAGACAACCCACGGAGGAGGATATACAACTGATCAGGGATGGGGAGGGGAGAAATTGGGGAATTCGGGATAACAACGCATGGTTTGCCCACTAAATAATGTAACTCATTATGGATAATAAATATATATTTAAAAAAAGAGTACTACTCAAAAGTGGGGAGAGAGAAATTATTAATCTGGTTTCATTTAACCCATAGTCATATCAAAACTCCTAGAAATGATAAAACAAAAGCCAGGAAATAGATATATAAAGATTCCTCTGTATGCATACATTACCAGAACTGTGAGAGTTTTTTCTTCAGGGACCAAGAGTTCTTTGGAGGGCTATTTTACTCCCAAAATGGCATCTTTTGTGGGGATCCTAATTCCTAGGTTACTATTACAGCAGAAAGGTATGTCTTGGTTTTTTTTTTTTTTTTTTTTTTTTTTTTTTTTTTTTTTTTTTTTTTTTTTTTTTTTTTTTTTTTTTTTTTTTTTTTTTTTTTTTTTTTTTTTTTTTTTTTTTTTTTTTTTGCTATTCCCTAACCTATGTAAGTATATCAGCACATAGCAGGCCAGATATCAATCTATCATGATATAGATAGATGATATATAGATGATATAGATATATAGATATAGATAGATAGATATAGATTTATGCATACAATACATATACCTATACTTACATATATAGATACATGTATATATACACATATACATATACATGTATATATAGCAAATGAGTAAAATAAGAATTTGTGTTGTTATTCTGAACAACCCAACCAAGATAAAAATGTTTCCTGACTAGCTAGATTTCTATGGCTAATAAATTTTATTATTTCAAGCCTATTTCATAGCAAGGAAATGGTATTTTTTACATTTGTTGTTATAGCAACCCTAAATATTTCTAAAATAAATTTTTTGTAAATAAAGTATAATTTCTTACAGGAGCACAAAAGAGACTTGAAATTTTAATCAAATGTTCTTGAATTTATCAAAGCAACATTTGGTTCAGGAAAGTCTCTCCATATTGACTATCATCATATGTGAACTGACCGACAAGCAGAAGTGGTGTGTTGTGGTGATTATCATGCCAATCAAAGCAGCCAGAGAGAAAGATGTGGCTTGACTGATTCATTTAAAAAATAGTATGAAGCCAGTGAGACAGAAACCAATGATTCTTGACACAAAACCCCCTAAGCTCACAACATTAGAGCATCCTTAATACTCATCCACCAAGACTCAGGGAACTGAGTGGAAAATTGGGCAGAAAGATTGTAAGAGCCGTGGTGGGGGAGACTATCCAGAGGCATGGCACCCCTCAGTAACAACACACTTATGCCAGGAGAACTGGGCTGAATACTAGGCTATCCATGGTCCCCTGCCACAAGGACTGAACCAGACAAACTACAGAGGAGGATATCCAGCTGATTGGAGATGGGGAGGCGGGGCATTGGGGAATTGGGGATAACAACTCATTGTTGGCCCACTAAACAATGTAACTCATTATGGACAATAAAAAATAGTATGTATGTATATTTTTGTGTCCATGACATATTAGGAACTAACTAGAATTAAAAGTCACTATCATTGAAAAATTATGAACAACCCGAACAAATAGAAAAACATATTGATTCTCAGCTCATTGTCAACAGCTTTGTACATTAGACACAAAATCCATTTTCTAACAGTTAACAGTCGGGTAGGTAGTAGTTGAACACAGTCTTACATTTAAACAGTAGCAAAAACAGAATCCAAACTTCAATCTCTAAATATTATTACTATGAAACTCTGCACTGCATCAAGACTTTAACATGCATAATTAAACTTAATCCTCATAATAGTTACATGAGATGTGTCATCTGATTTCTCTGACACACACACACATATATATATATATATCCAGACATATATGTATATATATATATATCCTAATAATAAGAAATTCAATTGAATTTTCTTTGAAATTATGTGTATTTGGGGTTAGTTATTTTGTGTTTATAATTTAAATTGTAAAGAAAAGTATGTGTTACAAAAGCTAACCTTGGGTTGTATGGGGCTAAGAGTCATATGTCATAAACACAGGAGGCATCTGGACTAATGGAAAGTGGAAATCTGAACTGAAGTTGATCAGCTAACAGAGGATAGTGCTCATAGCGGTGTATAGATGATAGCTGAATGCACAGGTGACATCCACGCTTTCTAGTTGCTACACAGAAAGAACCCAAACAAAAGAGGCTTGCAGAGGAATGGGTTTATTTGGCTTACGGACTCAAGGGGAGACTCCATCCTGGCAGGGAAAACGATGGCATGAGCAGAGGGCTGGACATCACCTCTGCCACAGCACTGCAAACAGTGGCAGGAAGGTGTGCCAAACACTGGCAAGGGGAAGCTGGTTTATAGCCCCATAAGCCCGCCCCCAACAACACAGCTCTAGTGAGGTTCTAATTCCCGAATTGCCATCAGCTGAGGATGGATCTATCAGAACACATTCATTTGTTTGTGGGGAACACCTGGATCAAACCATGACACCTAATAATAAGAATTTCAATTGAATTTTCTTTGAAATTATGTGTATTTGGGGTTAGTTGTTTTGTGTTTATAATTTAAATTGTAAAGAAAAGTATGTGTTACAAAAGCTAACTTTGGGTTGAATGGGGTTAAGAGCCATATGTCATAAACATGGGAGGCATCTGGACTAATGGAAAGTGGAAATCTGAATTCTGAAGTTGATCAGCTAACAGAGGATAGTGCTCATAGCGGTGTATGGGTGATAGCTGAATGCACAGGTGACATCCACGCTGGATGAAATCTTAAGGTTTGGTGCCGAATTTATACCTGTGAGATCAGTCCTTGTTGGTGGGCCATGACCTTTTCAGGCAGACCAGAGAGCTGCACCAAAAGAGAAAGAGTCTGAGTATAGTTGCAGAGGGTGGAATCAGATTGATTTATGTGTTCATCAGAAAACACACTGTTAATAACGGGCTGGGATATTACTGTCTTTGGCAATAGCATTGGTTTTTCCTCTTGCCATGGGGTCATTTGATTAGAAATTAGGACCCATCATATAAAAATATTTATTTTTGCATGTTTTTTAAATAACAGAAAAGACAGAATCACAACAAAGATATTTTAACACCCTGACTAGTAAAGATGGGTAGCATTGCACCCACATAATTAATAATATAAAATATGCATGGTTTTTGGAGCCCACCAGAGCTAATGAAACACTTTTTTATCTGTTGCTTTATTTCTTCCCCCCAACAACATGTCTGTGAGATAAGCATTTTATATTTAATTTTCTGTAGAGAACCCTACAAGGGCTAGTTCAGTAAGTCATGTGTGGATGTAGGAATGAGGAATTAAAAGTGGAACTTAAACTCTGTGCATTGAGCTCTGTGTCAGAAACTTTTGAGGACCTGAAAGAAAGGAATGCCTGTAGGTCTCACGGAGAAGTTCACTCATCCCCAACTGATTCCTTTCCTCTCTATTGGGGTTTTGACACCATTGAATCCATGCTATTGTGTTACCCTTTTAGAGTTAATTTGAAATACTATTTGTCTTCCTCATTTTAGCAGAATTTCCAGTGTTTCCTTTTAGTGCATGTACAAAAGTTGTTTATCTTTGGGTTAGCTCTTGTCATTCATTAGAGCAGACAAATTGGATTGGAAAAATGTTTTTCTTGGCTTCAGCCCCATCCTTTCCAGTAGTTCCAAGTACCACCTACCCACCGGTGACTCCTGGTTCTCTCCCAGGTCATAACCTCAGTCATCACTGGACAACTCAGCATCTCTCTTGGCTTTTTCATAACACCACAGAATCAATGTGTCCCAAAGTGCAGTCTTCCATGGTTTTCCTTCAGGCACTCCTGGACATAGGATATGGTACATAAATGCACAGACACAGCCTGCCATACTCCATCATTCTCCTGCTCATCATTCTTAGTTAATTCTCTTGTTCTGGAAAGCAAAGATCAAGCCTTTCCCAAAGACCTTTGGAATTGGCAGAAGTCCATGATGGGTAATCACATTGTTTCTATGGAGAGGGAAGATTGGCACTTAATTTGCTTCTCATGTTTTCATTTTCTGTTCCCCTATAAAAGAAGTTTAGACTTAAATAACTATATATATATATATATATATATATATATATATATATATATATATATATATATATATATATATATATATATATATATATATAGTTATTTAAGTATAATTGTTTATGTGAAATGTATATATATATATATATATATACATTTCACATAAACAATTATATTAGTTACTTTTCTCATTGTCGGGACAAAATACTTAAGAAAACAACTTAAGGGTTCATTTGGCTAATAGTTTGAAGTTAAAGCCACCTTGGGAGGTGGGGCATCGTGGCAGGAGCATGGGAAAGCTGGTCACATTCTATTTCCAGTCAAGAACCAAGATTGGCAAATCTGCTACTCAGTCAGGCCTCTCCTGTTAATACAGGACCCCAGGCTATGGAATGGTGCTGTGTCTTGTTAGGGTGGGTTTCCTTACCTCAAATAACCTAATCTAGAAGTTCTCTCACAGGCAGACATACCAAGAGATTTGTTTCCTAGGAGAGTCTAGATTATTTAAATTGACAAGGAGACCAACCAGCACACAGTTGGTGGGAACTGTATTATAAACCTTGTGTGGTTGCAGCTTGAGGAGATTTGGCTATCACGCCATTTCACCCTCAAAATAAAGCCATCATTTGCCTGGAGATGAAGATAAGAACAGATGCTCATTGGAAGGACTTTGCATACTCTCCTTTCAGCTCATCTTTTCAAAATTCCTGTTTCTGGCCTGCATTTCTCTATAAATCCGAGGAAATTTGAGAGTGTTGTCTTTGGTATGTAGAATAGGGATCTGGAAAATTGTGAAAATAATGTAAAATGATAAGTAAAGCCCAATGGCCTACCTATCAAATCAATGGGGCACAAAGACTTAGTTAACTTTTTCCCCCCTCATAGATTTTTGTAGCTCAGGAGAAAACAAATTCTATTAGATGTGTACTCATTTGTATATGGGTATATAAACCTCTTGCAGGAAATATGTTAATAGTTCACCTCTTTTGAAGCATTTGGTTACATTTTCATCAGGAAAATATAAAAGTATGAAAACTAGGAAAATTATGGATTAACACTAAAATCAATTCCACACAAATAAAAACATAGACATTATATCTAATTTTTGTCCTTTTTAGAAATCGATCTAAAGTGTTACTCATGTGAGAATTCACTTAGAGCCAAGGACTTGAGTAAAATTAAGTTTTTCCTTTCTAATAGAGATTGCTTTGTTTCAATATATAATTTC
>PVHP010048348.1:0-12571 GCA_004024765.1 Zapus hudsonius | reverse complement strand
GACTAGGACTTGAATTTTCTAGGGAGGAAACTGAGGCCCAGGGAGGGTTAACTGATAAACCCCAAAGTCAAATCCCTAGCTGGAGGGAAAGCAGGGCCTCCTCACTCCACAGTAATGCACCTTGGCTTCCTCTTTGGTTGAAGTTGGGGATCCCAAGAAGTGAAGGGATGTACCCTCAGCCCACAAGGTGATCTCCAGTATCTTCACAGTTAGAACCACACAATTAACTGCTTAATTATAAGCCTTTCTGCATTGTTATTTAATCGGTTCTCAAGTAGACTGTGAGCCCCTTGAGGACAGGGAAAAGGCCCTGGTCTCTGGGACCGTGTTCTCTCCACAGTCCTTGGCACAGAGCTAGGCACATGGAAGGTGCCCTGTGATGAGACCAGAATCTCTGGCAGTAAACAAAACAGCACTGAAGCCCAAGGAACTCTGCCCAGATGCAGATTCAGGGTTTTAAGTGTGCATGTAGATGGAAGGTAGGGTGTGTGTATGTGTGTGTGCGCGTGCGCACACACACACACACACACACACACACACACACACACACAAGATTCTAAAAGGGATTAATAATGTGTTTCAGAGCCAGGTGTGGTGACCCATGCCTTTAATCCCAGCACTCAGGAGACTGAGTAAAGTAGGAGGAATGCCTTGAGTTCAAGGCCAGCCTGCCCTACAAAGTGAGGTCCAGGTCAGCCTGAGCTAGAATAGGACCCTGTTTAAATAAACAAACAAAACCTAAACCCAAACTAACCCTCTGGGTTTTCAGGCCCCATAGATGAATGGCTCCCTTGCCTCCCTGCCTGTGTTCTCGATGGGTAGGCAGACTTTGCCACTGATTCCTGGCAGTTAGGCTGTGGTCAGACCTCAGGAGCCCAGACCTGGGTGTTCATAGCTTCCCTTTCTCTTCTGCTCCTGTCATTGCTCTTCCTGGAATCCTCTGGTGGTTTCTTCCCCTCCATCCTGTCATAAGAAGGCAAGTCCCTGGCCTGGAGAGGCTCCTCAGTGTGAGCTTGTCTGAGTACCTGCGCTGGGCATTAGTGTTGGGATCCATTTTGAGTAGAGGGAGGCTGAGGCACTGCCTTATTTTATGACAATCCCCTGGGAGAGAGAAGCTGTTATCCGCCCCCTCCAAGCCACACTACCTGGATGGTGAAAGGGGAGGCATCCTGTCATCTTTGGTGAGATGAGAACCCGGGACACTGGAGAAAGTTATCCAGCCTGGCCAAAATGCACTTTTTGCCTCCTTCTTTCTTTAATGTGTGCCTTTAGCAGGGTAGTTTAACAGACCTGCAGGTTGGCAATGGGTGAGGGCACCTGGGGAGGGTTCATGGGTGGAAAGGTGGCACTACTTTGACTCTAAGTGTCAAGCCTTCTGATTGGTGGCCCCTGATCAGCACACGTCTGAAGGGCTTCACAGGTACACAAGTGCCTTTCTGGGCTCCAGCTCCTCTCCTCCGGGACCTCGGGGCATCAGAGATGTGACAATACCGTGCTGGCTTCCCAGTGGGTGGAGGTTGGTTGGGGTTACTGGGGGAGAGGAAATGGCTGCTGACACGGGCCTTGCCACTCACTTTCCCCAGCTTGGGGCATGTGTGTTCACGTACCCTCCAACTACAGTCGATGCCTTCTGCAAGACTGTCCCTTTCCAAAAACGGGGGAGGTGACAGAGTACACAGGGATTATTTTAATTCCCATTTTCCTGAAGAGAAATCTAAGGTTCACCAGGGGGTGTGTGGCTGACACAGTGAGTCACCTGCAATCGGTGGCTCCTCCCGCTTCCCAGCCCTGGTGGCAGAGAATACTGAGTAAGGCCAAGCAGGCTGCGCTAGTCAAGAGGAACCTATGGGAATGGGTCTTCTCTAGGGTCCAAGGAGAGCTGCTCAGAGAAGTTGGGAGAGGGGGTGTGACTGGGGACATCTTTGCCCCACTCCTGAGATGGCAGGGCTGACTGAGCGATTAACCACCAATGAAGACAGACCGGCAGGGTGGCATTCCAGGGCCCTCTTGCCCAGATTGGCCTCAATTATAGGGCACAATTATCTGCCGAGAAGTTGTGGGGTAGCTGCCTGTACAAGCCATGAAAAGATTTGGTGGGGGCGCTTCTTGGTTGATAAGACTTACTTCTGGGAGACCACATCTGAAGCCGACATCTTCTCTAGGACCCTCATCCCAATTCATTCCCAAGAACCACCACCATGTGACTCCAGCCACCAAGGCTCATGGGAGGATGTCATGATCCTGCCTTTCCCATGAAGGTTCAGTTTTGCCCTCAAATCCCCCCCCCAACCCAGCTTCAGTATGGAGGACAGGAAGGACTTACTTCGAGTTCTGTTTTCTTTGGGAAGGAGCGAGATGGCCTTCCCTTCCTGAAGGTAGACGAAAAACTGGTAACGGTGGAAGCCAGTGTTTGCTGGTGGGGAGGGAGGCTGGTAAGCTGCGAAGGACAAGGAGAGACCGGTGGGCTCACCCCATGCTACCCAGGGTGGAGCTTCTATTTGCACCTTCTCCTGACTGCTCTTCAAGGAAGAGTCATCCATATTTTTTCATGGTCCCTGATGGCTTTCCTAGGGTCCCAGATGAAGCCTCTCCCATGTTGTCCCCATTGGGAACATACCTCCAGGATCTTCATTTAAGACGTACATTTGGGGTGGGTTGGGGAGGGGAATCTGTAGGTTGACATGAAGGGATGAGGTGCTGGCACCTTTCTGGGCCCGTGGGTGTGGTGGTGTCCCGTGTTTGCTTTAGTCTCTCCTGACTGATTTTCTGCCTCAAGAGAAACCCTTCTTCCCCTTGCAAATGTGTTTGGCATGGATTTTAATTAATCATTTTCTCCAGCATTTCCTTATGAACTCAGTCCCCGAAGAAGCCAGTTTTTTGGCTAATTCAGGAGGATCTGGAAATGGTTATGGGGGTGGGTGGGACTGGGTTCAAAGGTTTGATCCCAAGCACTATAGATGCTGAGTGCTTGGGGCCCTGGAGAGAAGGCTCCCTTCCTTCACCCTCCCTCTGGGACGCTAGTCTTTTTTGGGGGGAGTAGCATTGTAGGGTAAATAAAAACCACCCTTGTCTTGACTTCATGTCTATGTAGAAACCCAGGGCTTTGCTGGCCTGGCTTGGGTTGTCCAAGCTGGGATTCTTCCAAGAGTGCTTTGTCCCTTCCTCCCATCCTCTTTCGCCTTCTTCCTTTCTGAGGAGGAGACACTAGTGAGCCAGGAATCTTCCCAGGGTGGGTGGGGAAGGCGTGTTTGTGAGGAGCATGCTGGTGGGAGGGAGCACTGGTACTTCAGGGCCACCCCCCCCCTTTTCCTCTGCTCATCATGAAACTACGGTGGGATTGGCTGTTTGACACTCTTGGAAATGTTCCTTCTTGTATACTTCCAGCCACTGGGCCTTCAGCCTGCCAACAGCCAGGGGAATTCCTGACTGTTCATCTTTCCCACTGTAGATATGATGGGTGTGAGTGCTTGTGTGTGTGTGCGCATGCGCACGCTCAGAGGGAACAGAGCAAGGTGCTCCAGGAACTCTATGAATTTGCGTGGTTCAGGAGTCTACAGAGGGCAGATGTGTGTGTGGGAGGTGCTGATGTGCCAACATTCTGAGATGTTTTCAGGGTCTCTGTGTTGTGGGTGAATTGAGGTAAATCGGGGGTTTCCTCCCAATACCTCCAGTGCTGAGAAAGCTTTCTGAACATGGGGTGTGCTGTGTCTTTTTTAATGCATGGGTGTGTGGATGACAGGTGTGATGGGCCAGGAGTCTGCGTGGATAAACCTTAGAATTGGGGATTTATCCCCAGGAGATATGGGGATGTTACCACCTTGCTAGGGCTTTTCTGAAGAACCCCACATTCAAGACTTCCGTAAGTAAAGATATGGGGTGGGCGTTGGATACTCACATGCCCCTGTGTTGGGTCTATAACTTTCACTTACCTTGTCTCCTTCATTCTACCCATGCCCTGGAAAGGTGGGTGTGATGCCCATTTTGGGGGTGAGGAAATTGAGATCCTCAATGGTGAAGCCATGCCCACAGGAAATGGAGCTGGGATTGGAATCCAGGCCTTTGTGACACCCAAGATCATTTGGCTTCACACACCATGGAACCCCTGGCACTCAGTCTATGGCCTGCTCAATACTTGAGTGCCCCCTTCAAATGGAGGGCAAGGTACAGAGGTCCCGGGGGGAGCTAGGGGAAAATGTTATAAGAGCTCCCAGCCAGAGGTCTTGCCTCCCTAGCTATGTGACAAGGGGCAGGCTCACCTGCTCCTCAGTTTTGTTCCTTTTTTAAAGGACACGTGGACATCAGTGACCTTGCAAGGCACTTGTAATAACTGTAGGTGTCTTGTGGATGGTGCTTGCTCATCAAAAAAACAGCACTGCAGGCTGGGGAGATGGCTCAGCAGATGAGGCTTTTTTTTCCCCCTCAAGGAAGGGTCTCACTCTAGCCCAGGCTGACCTGGAATTACTACTCACTCTGAGGTCCTAGGCCTCAAATTCAAGGTGCTTGTTTGCAAAGCCTGGGGGCTGGGTTCAATTCCCTAGTACCCACTTAAACCAGTCACTCAAAGTGGCTCATGCATCTGGAGTTCATTTGCAGTGGTAACAGGCCCTGGCATGCCCAATCTCTTTCTTTATATTTATTTATTTGAGAGAGAGAGAGAGAGAGAGAGAGAGAGAGAGAGAGAGAGAGAGAGAGAGAGAGAGAGAGAGAGAGAGAGGAGAGAGAGAGAGAGGAGGCAGACAGAGAGAGATAGAGAGAATGAGCAAGACAGGGCCTCCAGCCACTGCAAATGAACTCCAGACACATGCGTCCTCTTGTGCGTCTGGCTTTATATGGGCACTGGCGAATTGAACTCAGGTCCTTCTCCATTGCAGGCAAACGCCTTAATGGCTAAGCCATATCTTCAGCCCTCTCTTTCTTAAATAAATTTAAAAAAATTTTCAAGAAAGAAACTGTTAAGCTGGGCATGGGCGGCAGAGGTAGGAGGATCACTGTGAGTTTGAGGCCACACTGAGACTACATAGTAAATTCCAGGTCAGCCTGGGCTAGAGTGAGACCCTACCTGGAAAAACTAAAAAAAAAGCAACTGTTACTATGGACTCTTATGTCCTAGTTGTGTGAAGGGATGCAGGAGAGGCCTACTCACCTGATAACTCCTGGCCCTGGATCTTCCCTTTCTTTATGTCGATGCCCTGGGAGGAGAGACCAAGGGTGGATCACTTTCTAGGCAGTGAAGGTGAAGGCTGACCCCTTACATTTCAGCACCTCCTTATCTGCCTCTCTGGGGGAACAGGATGAAGGAGGAGGGATGTGGCTACTCTGGGGAGAGGGCTGTGAAGCTGGATGGGGCTCTTAAGGGACATGAGGGAGATGGGTGGCCTGGAGGTACAGCATAGACGCCTGACCTCTGGGGGTGTCCTGATTGGGTCCTTCTTGAAGGGCTGCCCCACAATCAAGGTCTGCACCCACAACTGGACACAAGACATAACTGTCCATCGGGCACTGTCCTCAGGGGCTGGCTGGTCCTCTCACCCTCACAGGAGGGAGGACTCTGCTCTCTCAGGATCCTTTAGCCTAGAGGCCCAGGAGCGAGTAGAAGGGGGAGGGCAGGAGTGGGGAAGCGTATTGCATGACTGGACTCAGCTCACATTCTGGGCAGTTTCTTTGGCCTCAGTTTCCCTCCTCTTCTACTCCCTGTTCTCCCCCTCCACTGCTCAGTGTCTGTGGGGTAATGAGGTGCTCCCGGGGGTGGGTGCTAATTATTATTTGTGCAGGACGAGAAGATGCGTAGATGAAAGGGTCTGGAGCTGAGCCCCTGGGTCTGTGCCACGGCTCAGGGCCCCAGGCCATGCCAGGGAGCCCTGCGGCCCTTAGGTGTGGGGTTTTATAGCCTTAATGATGGTGATTAGTGTGACTCTTAATTGATTCTGCCAACACCTAAGTGTGCCCTGGCCCCCTTTCCAGGTATCCCTTCCAGGCCCATCCCTGCCTCTAACCCACTGTAAATGGAGGCAGGGATGGAAGGGTGGTCTGAGAGAGTCAGGCAGGGGGAGGTGAGGGCCAAACCTTGGCTGACCATTCTTCTTTTCAGAACCACACGGCTTCCTCCTCTTTAGGCTATGACTTGCCCACTGTTCATTGTGGACTCTTGGCCAGTGTCCCTTCCTCAGACTTTTCCAGAAGGGTCTATGTCACCTTTGGTTGGGAGAAGGGGCAGGAGGCTAGAAGGACAGACCCCTCCACACCTAGCTTCTCCACCCTGTCAGGTAACATTTCTTCTCTTCCCATCATCCTTCGGCCCTCCTCATCCCTGTTCCTGTGGGCTCAGGCACATCCGGGCAGCCTTCACATGCAGCCCCCTGCAGCAGTGTTCCTTTCAGCCTGCTTGGTTCTTTTCTTGGTACAGTTTCTTGATTCCTGCACTTTTGGACCTGGTACTGTCCAGGGATGGCTCCAGGCCCAGAGATAACCAGAAGCAGTGAGTCTGGGGTCTGGGCAGGGATAGGCTGAGGGTAAAAGGTTACAGTCTATAGGTACCACCCACAGGTACCCATCCCTTTCAGGAGAGGAGGTCAGGACCTAACAGAAGCTATCCCAAAATTGCTCTCCTGGCCAACCTAGCAATATGGGGAGGAGGCAGGGAAGCCCCAGCCCAGCCTCCTGCTCTGTGTTCCTCAGCCTCCCCTCATTCCTCTCCAAGGCAGCCCAGCCGGCAGCTTTATTTAAACCAAACAATAGCAACCTAGCTGGCTGTTTCTTTTCAATTCCCCACAGGCTTGGGTCCCACCCAGAGTGATAAACAGGCCTCTCTCCTCCAGTGAGGGTAGGGAGGCAGTGGGGGTGGGGGCTGAGGCTTCCTGGTGTGGAGTCAGAGGTCTGGCCCATGTGGAAAGTCTGACTTTCAGCTTTGCTTAGACCCTGGGAGTGTCTTCTCATCCATTAGGATTGCTTGGCAAAGACCATGTGCAAACCCTCACAGAAGCTCTCTGTCCTTCCCTCCTGCCTCACCAGCTGTTCGGCCATCATTGTGTTCCACTGGACACTAAGAGTTTCTTTTCCAATCTGGTCCTATGGACAAATACTAGTCTTGTTGGCAGGAAGGGCCCGGAAGGACCTGGTGGCATTGGGCCCCTATGCAGTGAATGGACAGTGTGGCTGTGACTTACTTGGGTTGGGTGAGGATAGTGCAGTGTCCTTTGGCTATAAACATTCCTCTGGGGCTGGAGAAATGGCTCAATGGTTAAGGCACTTGCCTCCAGTGCCTAAGGACCCTGGTTCAATTCCCCAGGACCCATATAAGCCAGACCCACAGGTGGTGGCCTTGGTGCGCTCTCTCTCTCTCTCTCTCTCTCTCTCTCTCTCTCTCTCTCTGCTTGAAAATGAATAAATAAAACATTAAAAAAAACATCCCTCTGGTCAGTTCTGAAGGGGCTGAAATGTCTAGCATGGAATCAGTAACAGTAGGGTGTGGGTACCTTAGGGTAAGAGAGTTAGGGCCCATAGAAGTCAAACCAATTGTCCCAAGGCATTTGAGCAGGGAATGGAAGAACCCCAGAATGTTCAGGGAGGAAGGAGGGACCAGGGCTTTCCATGAGGCCCTGACAAGCCTATTTTGATGTGAGGCATTATTTTCAGAAGACCATTACTAAAGCACAAAAATATTGAATGGGGGTGTGGCTCAATGATAGAACAAGTGCTTACCATGTGTGAAGTCTTGAATTTAATCCCCAGCACCAAACCAAACCAAACCAAAATCTGGAGTCCTAGGGCTGTAATAGAAATGGTCCCCTATCCCATGTCAGCTCCCCTAAAATACCCTGGTGGATTAGAAAATCACATCTCGCCTGTGATCACCTTGGAAAGCTGAGATTCAGCTCTGAAATGTGACTAGGATATCGCTGGGTGACATCTCTGCCCCCGAGGCTGAGCCAGGGATGGGGCCTTGCTGGGGGTGGTACTGGGGCCCAGAGTTAGAGGAATAGAGACTCTGCGCCTTGCATGGAAGGAGAGCTGTCAAGAGGCAAGGGGCTCTGAGCGCTCTCCACACTTTTGACCTCCTCCCTCAGCCTGAGCCTTTGCCTCTGTCTGTCTCGCTGGCCACCAGGGGTGTTTGGTCCTTCTTCACATGACCCAAGCCCAGACTAAACCGCCCTTTTACTGAAGCTAAAGACCTGTTGACATTTTCAAAAGGAGATTTTCTAAATACTCAGGCTAAAAAAATGAAACGATTATGGAAGTTACCAAGAGCATAGATGCAGTTGGGTTTCTGATCCTTAGGAACATTGAAAAGCCAAGGATGGGCTTTTCAGAACTGGAGACCCCCTAGGTATTTGGGTCATGTACCTAAGAAGACATTTGGGATCCTTCTAAGTGTCATGGACCAATGGTCTGGGGAAGGCAATTCTTTTCCTCACCAGCATCCTCTGGGAAAGTGAATCTTTTACCCATGACCCTCCTATCAAGGGTAGGAGTAGAAATTGCTCTGTAAGACTGAACTTTCCGGGTCTGGAGAGATGGCTCAGTGGTTAAGAGCACTTCCTGTGTACGTAAGCATGTGGGCCTGAGGAAGCCTGAGAGACTGAACATGAACAGCTAGGCATGGCCACATACTTCTGTAACCCCAGTCCTGTGAGGAGCAGAGACAGGATAATCTCAGCAGTTTGTGAAAAAAACAAACAAACCAGCAAACTCTGGGCTTAGAAAGAGACTTGGTTCAAGTAAGAATGGGCAGAAGAAAGCCTGGTGTGGGGAACACGCATTTAATCCCAGTACTCAGGAGGCTGAGATAGGAGGATCGCCATGGGTTTGAGGCTAGCCTGGGACTACAGAGTAACTGCCAAGTAAGCCTGGGCACAAGAGTGATGGAGTGGACAACTAATGACCCCCTCGGGCAAGCATACTCGGTGCTGCCTAGGCACATACATGTGCATAACACACACAAACACACATTAATTTCTCAGGATATAAAAATATTAGTTGTTCCTGTTTCTTAGAAGTCAGTCCCAGCTGTGTGCATGTATGTATGTATATATGTATGTATGTATGTGTATGTATGCATGTATATATGTATGCATGCATGCATGTATGTATATGTGTGCATTTATTTATATATGTATGTATGCATGTATGTGTGTATGCATGCATGCATGTGTGTATGTATGTGTATAGGGTATTGACTACACACATGTCTGCGTGGTATATGGATAAGGCACCATTTTTTTTGGCAGCGATGAGGATGGAGCCCAGGGAACCTAGGCACGTGCCCTACCACCAAGCCTCATCTCTAGTCCTGTCCCAAATGATTCTCACTGCAGAGAAGGGACTGGACTTTGTGGACACATAGGGAGCTCTCCACACTTACAGTTCATGAGATTTCCTTTCGCTGGCTTCTATCTGGGCACCTGCTGCCTCTCTATTGAGCTCGATTGGAACCAGCATGGGAGAGACTTAGGGAAAGTTGGGGCTTGATTGGGAATCCCAGCACCTCCATTCTGAGACCAGGGAGACCCAGAATGTCTTGAAGCGCTCGTTCTGGCTGGTTTGTCCCGTGTCAAGTCAATAGCATGGTGCTGGAAGCCAGGGGTCTGTCTTGAGCCACATTGAGCTCACGTTTTCACTCCCCAGGCCAACATCCTGCGGTCTGATCTCACAACATGCCACGCATGGGCAGGTGGAAAACAGTAGGCCATGCATTTAGAAAGCAGTCTCTTGAGTTGGGGACTGTGTTCTGGATGCCTCACACACAGTGGGCAGGAGAGGCGCTGCTTCTCTAGTCCTTGCCATCCTCAGGCAGCTCCGCTTCTCACTTCTGCCCTTTGTTTTCTGTCCTCAATGGGGATCCTCCTCCCCCACCCAGGGAGTACTGTGTATCAGGTTAAGGGTCTACATTTGGATTATGAGTCTCTGGTGGGTGGCGAAGGGACCTAGATATTGATGGTCCCAGCAGGAATGCTGGTCTGATGTCGTCATTCCCCTGCAAATACCTACTGGCAACTGGCCATCCACTTGGGCCTGTATGAAGCCTCAGGTCCTCAGGCTGCCTGACTCCAGACTGGAGGGTCATTGGTACAGTTTCTCGGGCATTCACGAGGTGACTTAATTTGCCTCTTCCCACTTGGACAGGATTCAATCACCTTTGCCTAGTTACGGCCCCTGTGCTAGAGAGGCACACTTTCTTGATTTTAGGGAGAAAGAGGGGATGTATATACCTGACAGGTAAGGCACAGAGAAATAAGGGAGGGTGGAAGGTGAATGAGAAAACTGGAGCTCTTGGGTGGAAAATGAAAAAAAAAAGAATCTAACAAATAAAAGGAGAACTAGAAAGAGAGCTCTAGGCTCTGACAGCAGCACTGAGGAGCAAGAGAGCTCCTTGCTGCTTTGCACAGCTGTCTGCAAGCTGCCAAGTGGCAAAGGAGCCAGGAAAAGGCACAGCATTGGAAAGTGCTACCCAGCAATCTGTGTATTCTCAATTAACAAGGGCTAAGTGAGTGGAAGGCATTAACAGCTCCCAGGCTCCGAGGTCCCCAGGGGCCGTGGCTGCCAGGCTACCGAATGTCAGCCTGGAAGGGACCCAGCCCTGGAGATGGTGCCTGATCCAAGGGAAAAGCTTCCAGTCAATTAACCCCACGGTCTGCTCTTGCCCTGGGGATGGAATGGAGGGCTGGCCACTGATGTGGGGAGGAATGAAGCCTGTGGGAAGTTGAGGGAGGTACAGAGATCTGAATCCTCCTGGGAGGGAAGCACTTTGAGATCAGCCAGGCATGACTCCCTATCATTGAGGAGGTTGAGGCAGATGGATTGCCATGAGTTTGAGGCAACCTGGTCTCATGGTGAGTTCAGGACAGCATGGGCTACAGAGTGAGAGCCTGGCTGAAAAGAAAGAAAGAAAAAAAGAAACAATTGCCAGGATCAGGGACTTGATAGGTCTTTTCCCTGCACTCTTACGGGCAGTGGGGACAACGTGGTTATTACTAATGGATGGGCAGTGGATCCTGGTATCTTGGCCCCTCAAGACCCCTCAGTTTACAAGATCCCTCAGTTTACAAGACCCCTCAGTTTTGATTCCGAGCTTGGCTTCAAATTTGGTTACTTCCCAGGTCTTCAGATGCCAAGGTGGGATGGGATGGGGTGTGATTGGGGGAGGATGACTTACTTCTTGCAGGAAGTAGCTGCTCTGGGTGGGAGGAGTTTTACCCAGGGCTTAACTGCTCTCCATCACATTGGGTTAAGAGCCAAGATTTCCGAAGGCCAAGGTCAAGGTTGTTTGTGGCTGCCCAGGCTATGTGAAGTGTGTGTGGTTCTCCAATATGTCTGCTGTCTTGAGCTTGCCTGTGTATAATAGTTTCTAGCATGGAGTGGGCCCTTAGGAATGTTGGCTGGAGGGAGATGAGCGAATGGACGAAAGACTCTATTGGAGATAGAAATACTAACAAGTATGGTTCATGGTATTGAGGAGTTACCTTCTCATTGCTGGGACAAAGGACCTAACGAAAAGCAGCTGATGGGAGAAAAGTTTTAATTTGACTTATAGGGGGAAGCGGCACGATGTCCTGGGAAAACATGGCATGAGCAGAGACAGGGCATCACCTCTGCCACAGCAGGTGGAAAACAGCAGCAAGAGAGTGAGCTGAAATCTATCTAGAAAGGGGAGCTGGCTATAACACCCCTAAGCCACCCCAACAACACATTTACCTCTAGCAAGGCTCCACCTCCCAAACCGTCATCACCCCAAACACATGAGTTTATGGGGACATCGGATTTAAACCATCAACCACAAGGAGCCCATGGTCTTGTGGGGCAGATACCCCAGCAAAGAACTTTAAATAACTGAGGACTAAGGTAATATTACAGAGGAGCAGAGATAACAAGAAACAAATACACTGGGGTGGTAACCAGAGAAAGCTATTGAATGAAGCTAGTCTTTGGGCCTTGAATGATGTATCAGAGCGTTGGGATTTTCCAATGGATAAGACAAGGGAGGGAAGAACAGCAAAAACTGAGAAAACTGCCCATTATTTCTTGGGTCTGAAATGTTCCCTTGCTCACGTTTTTAAAAATATGGTCCCTAGCTGGTGGCTCAGTTTTGGGAGGTTGTGAAATATTTGGGAAATGGCTCCTCGCTGGTAGACAGGCTACTTGGAGTGAGCCTTGAAGGCTGTAAATATCCCACTTCCGGCCCACTGTTTCTGCTTCCTGATCCACCCAGATGTGAAGAACTGCAGCTCATCTGGAGCTGTCCCAGTCACCTTGCTTTCCCTGCCGTGACTGATCCAGGAGCCAGAATAAAGCCTTCCTCCCTTAAGTCATTTCTGCCAGGAAATCTGCCTCAGTGATGAGAAAAGTAACCAGCAAACTGCTTTAGCAGTGGAAGAATGTGTCAGCGAGATGGAAGATGTCACGGGACTGGGCTGTCCATGGGAGCCAGCCACCAGGTGTGCATGCCGGGAAGAGACTCGAGAGAAGGCTGGACGTGAAGGCAGGAGGTCAGACTTGGATGCCAGGCAGCACTTCTGAGTTCTGAGAGCCAAAGCCATCAGCAGGCAATCCCAGGTGAGGCCTTTCTTTCTTTCTCTCT
>PVHP010048347.1:0-12563 GCA_004024765.1 Zapus hudsonius | reverse complement strand
GGGGGGGGGGGGAGAAGAGCTTAAGCATGAGGCTAAACCAAATTAGGTTCAAAAACATAAAATCCTCACGAGCATACTGTAACCTACAGAGCAAGTAGTGGGTGTCAATTGGCAAGAGGGGCCATGAGTAGTAGGGGAGAATGTCTAAGCCTGTGAATAATTGATCATTCTGACAACCCCTGGTCCCAGCCACCAGTTCCTTCCCTCACTGAGCTGTTGACCCAAGTGAACTATGAGGTTCCAAAAACAAGACAGAAATCTGTCAAAGCTCTTGAACGCCCCAGCCCCCAGGCCTAAGGCAAAACACTACTGCTGAAGAAACCACAGAATGCCATCGATCAGCATCGGGAGACCCTTCGAGGTCTGGAATGGTAACCAGCCCCCAGATGGCAGTTAGTGAAGTTCTGGAAAGTACTACACAAGCTGCCAGGGGCAGCAGATCAATGACAGCTGGAGTAAACAGACCACTGGCATTAAACATAGTCTACGGCCATGAGTAGGATGACCACACCTCCTACTGGGAGATAACAGCAAACCAAGAAAGGAGCACTTGTGCAATGGAGGAGCCTGGGCCTGTGGGAGACAATCAACAAACAGCTATTAAATTTGGCCAAATATACCAGTCAGTGAGGGGGAATCCTTGACTGGAACTGGGGATTCAGGGCGATATGCACTGGATACCGTACTCTTGGGCTCCCAAGAAAAGATGCACTGTGTGAACGACTGATGGGGAGGCTTCTAAAAATAGAATCTAGGTAATCCAGATGGTGTAAATTTGTTAACTTATACTGATCTCACTCTGTGATGGAGATTGTGTTTGTATTTTTCAGGATGCAGCCAGAGAGCTTTGGTCCATATAACCCTACCAACCAACCACAGGCAGGAAGCTGGGATCCTGGCAAGAGATGAGCCACCACAGTCATATCATGGAGGATCCATATGGAACCCTGCAGAGAATGATGGGATGAACAAGGGACCCACAGCCACAGCCATTCCATCAACAAAGGATAAGCCAGTGAGACAGAAACCAAGGAATAGCGACACAAAAACCCCTAAGCTCACAACATTAAAGCAACCTTAATACTCACCCATCACGACTCAGGGAACTGAGCTGTAGAGGGGGCAGAAAGATTGTGAGAGCCGTGGTGGGAGATTATCAGAGGCATGACACCCCTCAGTAACAACACACTTGGTTCAGGAGAACCCGGCTGAAGACTGGGCTATCCATGGTCCCCTACCACAGAGACTGATACAGATGGCCCATGGAGGAGGATATTCAGATGACTGGGGATGGGGGGGCAATGAGAATTTGGGGATAACAACTCATTGTTGGCCCACTAAACAATGTAACTCATTATGGACAATAGAAAAAAATCTATGGTGGGCCTGGGGAGATAGCTCAGTGGATAAGAGCACTTGCTACACAAGCTTGAGCACCAAAATTAGAGTCCCAGCATCTACACAATAACTGCATGTATCTGTAACTCCAGTGCTGATGGAGGTGGAGACAGGAGGATTTCTAGTTCTCCCTGGTCAGTCAGCCTAACTGAAGAGTGGTGAGCTCCAGGTGAGGTGAGAGACTCTGTCTTGGGGAAATAAGGTGGAAAAGAGATAGAAGGGGGCACTAGACATTCTCTCTGGCCTCTGCATCTGTGTGCATGGGACACACACATACCATATATAGTATTCCACACATATACACATGCACGCACATGCATGTGCGCGCGCACACACACGCACACACACACGCACTGTGGACTTCTAGCCTCCAGAAATGTTTGTATTTTTTGTTTATATTTTGTTGTTACAGCAGCTGTGAGAAACCAGTGTACCTTATTTGAAGACTGTCACTACCTTGTCATCTTTCATCCTAGCAGTGTTAGTCCCCTAATCCAGGAATGGAGGGAAAAGGGGATGCGTGAGAATGAACTATGGGAAAGAACTGTGGGAATACATCTTACGTTCCTTACAAACAACTTTTCTGAGAATATTCCTGTGGGTTTCTTTTTTTTTTTCCTAATTTCCTGTCTTGTAACTTGTCCTGAAGTTACTCTTACAACCATGTATTCAGTCTGCTTAGAACAATGGAAACAGACTTATTATGCCTTAGATGGCCTTTGCCCTGAACAGCACAGGTGACCAATATTGACAAAGAATGCTGGATTTTTTGATGTGGCCTTAAGCTATGCTCTTTGGCCTACCTTTTAAGTGACCTGGTTGAACTTCTGACCTATGACAATGTGTGCATTCATGAGATAGACAATGTGTGCATTCATGAGATATGGTGACTACCTTGACAGCTATGGATGTTAATGTTAAAAGTGACGAATTTCACACAGAAATGTTGAAAGCAATAGATGGGCTTAGAGTGATAGCATCTGTGAATGGTGTATGTGGGTGTTCTGGATCAGCAGAGTTCAACTGGCCTTGTCCTTAAATCCCTTTCTTTAAGCAAACATTTAAGGAATTTTTAGAGCCAAAGTTCCTTGTTCCTTACTCACATGTTGCCAATCCTTAGTTTACTTAATGCTGATTATTCAAATATTGCTATTTTTTCTGTTTAATAAAAATACCAGATGAATGCTTGCCAGAGAAGAAGCTTCAGCAGCAGGAGCAGCAGAAACAGTGGGCTCACTCTTGATTTAAATGACAAGGGTCAGTGTTGAAATTAGGTAGTGATGGAGGCTGTTTTCACAGTGGTCCCCACACCCACCCCATCTGACTTTTACAAACCCAGATAAGCTGGAAAGCACTGTTGCTGATAAGAGAGCATGGAGAAATGAATAGCTCTGGTCAAAGGCTTCCAGAATCACATCATAGTTCTTCCTGTCTTTGACCAAATAAATGAGTGATTGAGCAAATGAGTAAAATCATAAAGCCCTTTGGTCCTCATCCTTACTCCAAATAGAAGCTTTTCTGCATCTGAAATTTTGGTCAACAAACTGATAGAAAGGTAAGCACTGGAAAATATTAACTCTGCTGCTACCAACATATGGATAAATAAACCAAGGACAATCATCAGAACCAAATTTGTTTCTAAATAGAAGTATTGCTGGATGTCTCTTACCCATCCCCCTCCCCTTTCTTCTGTCTTTATTGTAAGCCTTTGTTAAGTACAGCATGCAGACAGCACAGTGTGTAAGTCATGCCTGAACAGCTCAGTCAATTTTTACCAAGTCAACTTACCTGCTAGCTGAATCAAGCTCTAAATCATCACCAACACCCTAGCTGGCTCTGCCATACTTCTCAGTCAGTAAGCTACTACTTTTCAAGTTTCGGCCACCACAAGTTATTCAAATCTGGTCTTGAAGTTTATACAAGTGAAATTACGATGAATATAATTTTGTGTCTGTCTTTTTGTTTTATATTCTGTATGAGAGCTTTCTATATTATTATATGAAGTAGTTGTCCCCTTTGTTATATTCCATGATATAATCACACCACAACTCATACACTCCATTTCTGATGAACATTTGGGGAAGTTGCCTCACATTTGAGTTACTATGTGAATAATAGTGCTTGTTTGGGTTTTGTTTTTGTTTTTGAGACAGGCTCTCACTCTGTATCCCAGACTGGCTTGGAGATTACTACATACCAACACTGGTTTTGAACTCATAACAATATGCTTGCCTCCACCTCCCAAATGTTGAGATTACAGGAGTGGGCCACTATAGTGATTTCAATGTAAAATGTCTTCCATAGCCTCATATGTTTGTTATTGGCCTCATACTTAACCCCCAGTTGGTGGAACCTTTGGGAAGTGCAGCCTTGCTGAAGGAGGTGTGCCACTGAGGATGCAACTTGAAGTTTATTTAGTCCAGTCCTGTGGTGTTTTGAATCAGATGTCCCCCATTCCCCACCCCCATGAACTCATGTTTTAAATGCTTGGTCCTCAGCTGATGTCAGTTTGGGAGATAGAGCCTTGCTGGAGGAGGTGTGTTGTTGGGCTTTGGGGTTTTATGGTCAGCTTTCCATTCTTTGAGCTTGGCTCACTCTCTTGCTACAACTTTCCATCTGCTATAAGAGAAATGATGTCCAGCCTCTGCTCAGACCATGCTTTCATCTGCCATCAGTTGGGAACCAAGCATTCAGAACACACAAGTTTATAAAGGGACATGGTGGCACATGCCAGTAGGAAACTGCTGAAGAAGTGGAAGAAGGAGGACCATGGTTTGAGTCCAGCCCTGTGTGTTCAGAGTCAGCTCATGCTTGTTGGTGCTTAAACTTCAGTTGTTCCCTCTGCTGTGTATGTATGATGAAGTTTGTCAGCTTCTGCCACCATGATGAAGCTTCCCTCAAAACTGGAAGTTGAAATAAACCCTTTCCTTCCATAATCTGCTTCTGGTCAGGTGTTTTGCTCCAGCAATGAGAAGATAACTGCAACAAGCCCACTGGGTGTTCAGAGCCAGCTCATTCTTGCTGCTACCTCCAAGTTAATGTGACAAAATGTGATATCTAGTCTCTGCTTTGCCATGATTTCCTTGCTATGATGAAACTTCTCCTAAAAACTATAAGCCAAATTTAGTCCTTTCTTCCCATAAGCTGCTTTAGATTGGTTGTTTTGACTCAGCAATAAGGAGGTGACTTCAACAGCCACTATACCCAACTATTGTGGTCAGCTTTCTGGTTGCTGCACAGAAAGAACCCAAACAAAAGTGGCTTGTGGAGGAAAGGGTTTATTTGGCTTATGGACTCGAGGGGACACTCCATCCTGGCAGGGAAAACGATGGCATGAGCAGAGGGCTGGACATCACCTATGCCACAGCACTTGAAACAGCGGCAGGAAGGTGTGCCAAATACTGGCAAGGGGGAGCTGGCTTATAACCCCCATTAGCCCACCCCCAACAACACAGCTCTGGCAAGTTTCTAATTCCCGAACTGCCATCAGCTGAGGATTGATCACTGAGAACACATTCATTTGTTTGTGGGGGACGCCTGGATCAAACCATGATATCAACTATGTCTAGTGCTATGATGATTATCATTTCTCAGGTTTGGAAAAGAATACATGCTCTCAGCTATATTTACCTAGGAGCAGAACAACTTGGGTTGGTCATAAGGCAAGCCTCTGTTCATCTTCAGTGGGTACTGGACAATTCTTCACAGTGGTTGTCCCAAATGCATATCCTATTGTGGTGGTTTAAATATAGAATGTCCCCCATATGTCATGTGTTTAAAAACTTAATCACCAACTAATGATGCTGTTCAGAAATGTTATGGAACCTTTAGGAGGTAGAGCCTTGCTGCAAGAAATGTATTCATTGGGGGTGGGCTTTGGGGGTATTACAGCCCAGCCCTTCTTGCATTCATTATTCTCACTATTTCCTCCTTGCTGATGTGATGATATGGTACCAGCTGTCTGCGCCTACCATGCTTGTTCTACCATAATAGACTTCTCTTCAAAACTTTAATCTCTAAATGACCCCTTTCCTTCTTTAAGCTGCTTCTGGTCAGGTATTTTGTCCCAGCAAGGAGAAAATAACTGATACACCTCTGTAGTTCTAGTTGCTCCACAATCTAATCAACACTTAGTGTTATCAGTTTTGTCTTATTAGCCATTCTGGTAGGGAAGTGATACCTGGGATGGTGTCTGCATTTCTGGGGTGACCAGCATTGCTGAGGACCTTCTGCTATGCTTGCTGACTTCTTTTAATCAAGCTTAAGTCCTTCCTATTTTTTTTTCTCAAAGGCCATCTTTTCCTTATTTTCAATAAGAAAAGGAACTCCACAAAAGTAATTGCATGTGCTTTTTCTGTTTCTGTTCTCTTATCATCTGGAAATACCATGAATATCATTGGCCTAAAACAAATGGGCCCAGCAGAGAGACCACAGGTGTATAAGGAAGGCAGTTTCTATATTCTGGCATTACTCAGTTTGTCTACCTTACAGAATTCTTTTCCATTACATAAAACTCTGCAAAGGCCTTGAGTTTCCAAGGGGAAAGATGTTGCATAAAATGCAAAGTAACAAAAGCATTGATAGCAAGTAATGGGAGATGCATTTGTCACTGGAAGACTCAGGCTATCTCATGGCTGCTGGAAGATTCACCCAGGTAGAAAAGGCAAGATCTGCAGGCTATAAATAGACTCCTGGC
Organism: Zapus hudsonius; assembly: GCA_004024765.1. Classification (NCBI taxonomy): domain Eukaryota; kingdom Metazoa; phylum Chordata; class Mammalia; order Rodentia; family Dipodidae; genus Zapus; species Zapus hudsonius. Next base: position 6,469 of record PVHP010048347.1, on the reverse strand, counting down.
CCTCAGCCTAGCCATTATACTCAATAATTGGCCTATTAATGAAACCAAAGGAAGGGCTGTAAGAGAGAGGGAGAAAGATAGGTAATAGAACAATAACTGCTTGTCTTGTCACAAGCCTACCACTATTAATCTTATCGTAGGCTCATTTAAACAGCATTTAGTGTATCCATCTGTGAAATGGGCCTAACTGAACTGAAGGGTGTTCATTTTGTTCATTTCATACTTTATAGAGATGATTATGATACATTTCATCAAGACATCAATGCTCGATGCTGATGCATCAAGAAGCAAAAACCCAGCCACCTGGGTTAGACTTAGCAGTGATCTGAGTCAGACCCCTGGAATTATATAATTATATATAATGACAGTGCTTGTGTCCTTTTACCCCTGCTGACACAGCATCTCTTCCAATTCTCAGTGGGCAGGAGATGTGGCAAAGCAAAGATGACCACCAGTGTGCTCACCCTCCTGAAAGTCTAGGCTCCCTCCGTGCAATCTGGGCGGACTCTGGGACATCTTTGACAAATAGAATATGGCAGAAGTGACAATGTAAAGCTTCCTGTTTCTTGGAACACTCAGAGGTTTTGAGTAAGAAGTCCAACTCATAGGGCTCAGCAGCTAGAATTACTTGTTGTACAAGCACGAGGACTTGAATTCAATTTCCAGCACCTGTGTCAAAAGCCAGGCATGACCACGCATACCTGTAACCCCAGTGCTGAGGGAGGGGGCAGAGATAGGAGGTTCACTGGACCTAATGGTCAATCAGTATCCCTGAAAAATGGGGAGTTCCAAGTTCAGTGACAGATATTGTCTCAGGGAAAATAAGGTGGAAGAGTTGTAGGGGATGCTTAAAGTCTTTCTCTGGCCTCTGCATGAGCATGCATCTGTATACACATGTGCACACCTCACATGGATACACCACACACCCCCTGTCGTAGTCAGCCACACACTGCTGGGATGAATCTCCAAACCACGCATGATTATGGGAGGAAAATATTTATTGAACAGATCCAGGGGAAGAAGTTAAGGGAAGACTGGCCCCCTTTTCACAGATCCAAGCAGAGACAGAGACAGAAGCCCAGCACCAGCACCAAGCAAGCACACTGTAACACACTGTGTTTCACAAAATGCAGAACTCCAGGTCAGGGTTCAGGCTCTTCTTTTGCACATCTATCTTTTTTTATTTATGTATTTTACATCCAAATTAGAAAGGGTCAGTCCCCAGGAGGCTAGGCCAAAGTGGTACTTCCTCTAGCCAGAAGCCTGGAGACAATTAATAATTTTAATAAAACCTTAATTCTTTTGGGGGACATTATTCAAACTACCACACCCCCCAAAGAAAATAAAACAAATTCAAAAGTCCGACTCACCATCTAGAGACAGCACATGGTGAGATGGCATGAGCTGGTAGAACCAGTCTGCCAAACTTTCTTGAGCCCTCCAGATCAGTCTGGAATGTCCCCAGCAAGGGCAGCATGAGGAGTGGAAAAAATGTGTATAAACAACCTTCCAGCTATGTGCATATAAGGTATATATGAAACATAAAGAAATTAATTTTGTGATTAAATGTGGGTCCTGGACCCAAGATACCTCATTATGCATATGTAAATATTCTAAAATATGAAAAACTCTGAAATCCGAAGCATTTCTGGTCTGAAGTGTCTCAGATAAGAGACTCCAGTTCTAATAAGATGGTTTTCTTCTGAAGCCACTACGTTCAGTGGGGGTGGATTACGCACCAAAAAATGATTAGAGTGATATGGTAGGCCCTGAAAACAGAATGAAAGAGCAAAGAAAGGAGGGAAGGGAAGAGGCTGTAGGAGGACGAGAGAGCAGCTTCCCATTGAGAACAGAGGTGAGTCTGGAGTCTACAAGCTGAGGACAAGACAGCTGACAATCCTGGCTGCTACTGCTATTTCTAGAACTGAGGCTGGAGCCTGGCTTATGCTCAGACCTTGGTGGGGGTTCTGTCGTCCCTGCACCTCACTAACCTGATTGTATCTCTCTGTGCCTTAGAGCTCCTGAGAGCAGCATGTCGGAAGGCATATGCTTCAGGAGTGCATTTGTGTGCACATGTGTCTGAAGGACCAGGCTGTAGGGGCTTAAACCTACCAATGAAATACTACTCTCTAGAAAGGGCATTTCCTTTACAGCTTTCCCAGGGCGGTGATTTGGGCTGTGCAAAAGGTTGGGGGTTTTACCTTACTTGGAACTTTTAGGCTCATTCGCATAGTGCAGGCGGGTCTGTGCATTCTCTATCTGTCACATGTAGTTCTACATAGACCCTCATGCATCACATGCCTCATTAGCATCTCAAGTCTCCACCCCCAGGCTGGGCAGTTTAGTATTATAGTTAGCCACAGGTCACCTTCAGACACTAGCCTCTAGGTGTGCACCAGGGGCTGGATTTACTTAGCTTGTCAACCCTAATTTTGAAAGGCTCTACTCCCTGGGCCCTACTCTCCTGCCCTCCTTGCTAATAGAGGGTACCTGGTAAGACAGTGGTTTAAAAGTATTCACAACCCCCATCACCTCTTTTTACATGTAAATAGTGTGCATGTGTATATGTGTTCATATTTATGTTGGTGCATATGCGTGTGTAGGTGTGTGTGTGCAGGTGGAAGTCAGAGGACAGTATCAGGTATCTCAGTCATTTTCCACCTTATTCTTTGAGGCAAGGTCTCTCATCCAGCACAGAGCTCACTCTGGCTAGTCAGCAAGTTCTAGGGATCCTCCTGTCTCTACCTCTTCAGCTCTGGGAATCCAGAGACACACCACTACACCCTGTCTACATGTAAGTTATTGGGTATCCTAATTCAGGTACTCATGCTTGTACAGCAAGAACTTTACCAGATGAGCCATCTCCCCAGCCCCTCCTTGCCATTTGTTCCAAGTAGAGTGTCAAGGATGAGCCAGTGAGATGAATCAGAGAACAGCACTCTGTTCTGATTTGGGTGGGGAAGGAAAGCAGAGGCCTCCAGGTTGCTTAAGGCTTTATAGACTTTGGAGGCAAAGGAGAGCACCCTATGTGGAATCCACACCCCTAGATTGCAGTGGAATCCACACCCCTAGATTGCAGGCTTCGGCTGCCACTACCTCACCTATGATCCAATATCTCTAGCCTTAACTTTCTCAACTACCAAACACCAATTTTACCAATTCAACAGCAACAAGGATTTTTTTAAAAATATTTTATTTATTTACTTATTTGAGAGGAGAGAGAGAGAGGGAGAGGGAGAGAGAGGCAGATAGACAGAATGGCATGCCAGAGCCTCCAGCTACTGCAAACGAACTACAGAACACATGCACCACCTTGTGCATCTGGCTTTACGTGGGTACTGGGGAATCGAACTTGGGTCCTTCTGCTTTTCAGGGAAATGTCTTAACCGCTAAGCCATCTCTCCAGCCCCAGCAATAAGAAGTTTAAACAATAAGGTTATATTAATATCTTATATAAGAATCCAAGAGGCAGATGGTCTTAGGTTGAGTGGCCAAAGGGGTCATTAAGAACTCAGGATCTTTGTACCTTACTGCTCTGTCATTTTCCCTACAGTTACAAAATAAGCTGCAGATATGGCCCAGCGATTAAAGGCTCTTGCTTGCTTCCAAAATAGCTGCTGCTACTCCAACATTGCATAGCCTTTCAGCAGCCTTCAAAGGCAGGAAAAGGATGCTGGTGCTGGTAGCAGGGGTGTCCTTAAGCAACTCTCTATTCCTGAACTTCCCCACCAAAATCATTGTGTGGTTATACTGTTCAAGACAGGGACATCCCTAAATCAAGCCATTGGACATCTACAAGGTACTTTAAGGTACCCCACACAGTTGAGCACATTATAGCTGCCTAAGAGCCATCCACTTCACCGGTCACTTTGATTTTCCCCTGTGGGCCAGGCTGCAGGGAGAGATGTAATCCAAGCTTGCTGAGGCCCGTGCCTATCACAGTGCCTCCCTCCTCCCAAGATAATAGTCTCTAATTGTGAACCCACTCTGTTTTGGAAGTGGTAAAGAAAACAGTTAGACAACTCTTTGTGTAAGTCTCTACTACACTGGTGAAGAATGCAGCAGCTGAGGGCATGGGTGTGTGGAGGGGGGACTTGACAGCTGACCACAGTTTTATAGATCACTCCAGCTTCAAATGGACCCACACCCATTTGTTCCTGTAAAGCTATTAGGTTTTTTTTTTTTGTTTTTTGGTTTTTTTTTTGGTAAATCTGTTACCTCTAGTAATTACAGTAAAACCCCTCCCCACACAAGGCCATCAGACTACTGTGACAGGAAGTCTTCAGGCCAAGCTCTGAGCAAGCTGCATAAAGTAGTCAAAGAACTTGATCTGTCAATTGGGTGACATTCCAGCTCTCAGGCGTTTAAAAAATTTCAGCAGCACCTCACCAGAAAGTTTGCCTGAGGCTAACGCACAGATTCCATCAATGGCTGTTCTAACCTAGTCTGACTGCTGGGAGGTAACCTGGGTGTGCTGGACCCCTCAGGAGTCAAAGCCAGGGCACCGCTCTTGTGAGTGCAAACCATGGGGGTACCTGAGTTGGTGGACCCCATGTCTGTGAGTGACAATGCTCTGATTTCCAGCCCAACCATTTCTTGACAACGTGCAGGGACCCACCACTGTAGTAGAATGACACCTAAGCCTAACCATCCCCAAAGGTGTGCATGCCAACACACACACCCCTGCCCCCAGTGAGATCTATGGGGAGTTTAAATTACAGAGCACATAACAGCTGCACACTTCCTGAGCCTGGCTGACAGCATAAAACAGAATAGCCTATGACTATGAAAGGTTGACCCCCACCTGATGGGAAGCTCCAGAAGGGGATAAAGTTCTTGGGTCCAGACTGCTCTTTACATATGACAAAGGGTTTGCTAGCAAGACAGCAATGACCAGAGACAGGGCTACCCTGAATGGAAGACTGGTATGCCTTTGAGCTTTGTAAACCTCTGTGGTCAGAACCTCAGATAAGATGGATCCAGAGGAGGGGGGAAGAGAGGAAAGTTGGAGGAGCCATGGCAGGAAGGATGGGAAGAGGGTAACAAGAGGCTGGGAGAAGGGATAGGGAGAGGGTTGGACTGTATGGGGGCAGGGTAGGGCCATCATGGCCAAGGAGTATCCCCTAGTGATTGAGGGAAGCCTCAGTTCCTGGGACGATGGTCCTCCAGGAGAATGGGCTGTGCTCCCACTTTGGAAGGCTCCTTTCTTCCTCTGCTGCAAGAGAGAAACTTCTGGCAGGCTGGGGAAACTGCTTGCCCAAGCGCTGAGGCAGGTGAGGCTGCAGGTGCTGTCTACCAGAGCCTGGCTCAGAAGGCTTACCCTGACAGCTGGGGCATCACTGGGGCATCACTGGGGCTTGCATTGGAGCTTCTTTCCTGGCACGGTGCCTGCCTCCTGTCCCTGAGGCTGATGCAAAGAGCACTCCTTAGAAAATGGCCAACCTCTTATCCATCTCAGCTTCCAACTCCTTCAGGATGGCTGACCTACCCATTAGACAATGCCAGGCTGGATGAAGCAAGCTGTGGCTGGACCCTTGAAGCTCTCTGGGGACAGAGAGAAGGCAATACCCTGACCTGACCCGCAGGCCTAGTCAACGAGGGTCACGAGGGGGACCCTAGCCTGGATGAGTGGGAAAGAACGGAGCGAGAGATGAGACCAAGACAGGAGTCTGATCAAGGTCTGTTTATTACAGGCAACAGGCGAACTTATATGCTAAGAACAAGGAGACAGCTGCACGTTTCACTTTGCACAATACTTTGTACGATAGTATAAGTTTTTCAAACCCTGCTGCCATAGGCGGTCACAGTGGCCTGGTATTATTGTAATTAGCTGCAAATGGCTGGTTTCGGGAAGCACATAACATTGCTAGATTTCCGCATAGCTCAGGGTCCACAGTGGGGCAATGCCTCAGACCCTGACAGGTCCTCCTTTTTTTTTTTTTTTTTTTGTTTGAGAGCATATGTTGTTTTTGTGGGCTTGTAACCTACTCTGGGGGGGAGCAGAGGTCCAGACCCCCTCTTGTTGGTAAATTTACATTTTCCGCTTTTTCGAGGGGAAGGGAAGTGTTCTTCCATTGGCAAGAAACCCTTATGCAGTCGGACATGGCATCACAAAAGGTCCCAGAAGCAAGCATTTGGCTGCCTTTTTGCACTCATCGGTGCACCCCAGGTGGTAGGTGCCCAGGGTGCTTAGGCCCATGCCCCCGGAACTCAGGGCAAGGTTCCCATAGGTGTTTTGCTCTCAATGGCTTCAGCCTCAGCCAATCTATAGTAATGGACCTGTATGGATGTAGAGGCCACCCTATCCACTTGTTGTCGTACAAAGGCTACTATGCAGCTGAAAATACAGGGCCCAATCATAGCTATTAGAAGAAGGGCCGAAAGAGGTCCCAGAAAAGGGAGAAGGTAGGGCATAACACCTTGTTAAACCCCACCAAGAGATGCTGTTGTCCTGAAGTTGTAGTTTTCT
>PVHP010048346.1:0-12555 GCA_004024765.1 Zapus hudsonius | reverse complement strand
CTCTCTCTCTCTCTCTCTCTCTCTCTCTCTCTCTGCTTGAAAATGAATAAATAAAATATTTTTTAAAAAAAGAGAAAGAGAGCTGGAGAGATGGCTCAGCAGTTAAGGCGCTTGCCTTCAGTGCCTAAGGTCCCAGGTTCAATTCTCCAGTACCCACATATGCCAGACCCACAAGGTGGTGGCCCTGGTGTGCTCGCTTTCTCTTTCCTCTGTATCTCTCTGCTTGAAAATGAATAAATTTAAAAAAATCAAAAAAAAATTAAAAAAAAAAAGAAATGCTACTGTAAACCAGGCACAGTGGCCTACGCCTTTAATCCCAGGAGGCAGAGGTAAGGAGGGTTGCCGTGAGTTTGAGGCCACCCCGAGACTACAGAGTGAATTCCAGGTCAGCCTGGACTAGAGCAAGACCCTACCTCAAAAAAGATATATATAAATAGGGCTGGAGAGATGGCTCAGCGGTTAAGGCACTTGCCTCCAGTGCCTAAGGCCCCAGGTTCAATTCCCCAGGTCCCACATAAGCCAGACCCACAAGGTGGTGGCCCTGGTGCGCTCTCTCTCTCTCTCTCTCTCTGCTTGAAAATGAATAAATAAAATTAAATATACATACATATATATATATATATATATATATATATAAAATAAACAAAAAAAAGAAAGAAATGCTACTGTAAAACCTTGGCAAGGGACAGGTGTCCTGCCCAGTAGGTTGTGTGGAGGGAACCCCAGGATCTCCAGCTTGGCTACTACTAGCTGCGGACCTTGGGGTGGCACTTCTTGGTCTCAGTTTTCTCATCTGTGCAATGGGGCTGATAAACTCTGCCTTACTGTGATGGTTAGGTTTTGTTGGCAACTTGATCTTTTTAATTATCTTGGATGGGTCTCTGATGTTGTTCACAGGAAGGCAGCCCTCTCAGTAGGGGGCGGGATGTAAGGATGCTCAGGGAAGCTGGAAATGGACATCCCTTCCTGGGAGGGCAGTGCAGGAAGGAAACTCCAGAGACTCAGGGAGAAAGCAAGTCTGGGAAAGTGTTTCAAGACCCCATCCTAGGGCTATATAAAGGAGAAGGAATTCTCTTTTTGACCCCTGCCTGTTTGCTGTTGATGGCCTCTCTCTCTCTCTCTCTTCTCTCTCTCTCTGTCTCTCTCTCTCTCTCTGTCTCTCTCTCTCTCAAGGCAGCCAGCCTCTTTCACCATTATGTAACTTCCCGGGATCTGTAGCTTCAGTAAATCCCTTCCTCCCATCATTGCTTTGGAGTCATCCCAGTGGTGTGGGGCTCACTAGGACACTTACCCTCTCACGGGCGGTGGTGAGGCTTGGCTGAGCCTAGAACATGAAGAAATTCCCCAAGGCCTGGCCACAGAGGATTGGAGGGGATGGCTCCCCCACTTCCTGCCACAGAGGTTGAGATTGAACCCCTGAGCTGCAGGCTCATTTCTGGCCTCTGTTTTGTGCCTGCCGTCCTGACACAAAGTCTGGAGTTGGTAGGAAATGGGTGAGCCCATTTCCGTGTCACCCCAAACACTGTAACGCAGGCCCCCGAGCCTAGGGGTGCCTCTTACTGCAGCAGACCTCCTGGCTTCAGCTCAAAATCACACACAGCAAGATCCCTGGGGCAGGGGTGGGGACACAGCACCATCTTCTCCAGCCGGGGGAACCACAGGGCAGAGCCTGGCTCCCTCACAGCCCTCAGGCCTCTCCAACTATGAGGAATTCACTCTGTAGTCTCCTACCTCTGCCTCCTGAGTGCTGGGATTAAAGGCATGCAGCACTTTGCCTGGCTTCTGCCTCTCTCTGCATGCGAATAAATAAATAAATAAATAAATAAATAAATAAATAAATAAATAAATAAAATAATTTTTAATGAAAGAAAGAAAAAGGAGAAAGGAAGCTTCCAAAAGAGAAGCAGCCAGGCATGGTGGCCCAGCGCTCGGAGGCAGAGGTAGGAGGATCACCATGAGTTCGAGGCCAGCCTGAGACTACAGAGTGAATTCCAGGTCAGCCTGGGCTAGAGCGAGACTCTACCTCAAAAACCAATTTAAAAAAAAAGAGAATGGACGCATCAGATGCATGCACACTTTTTCTACCTGGCTGTACGTGAGTACTGGCGAATTGAACTCAGGCTGTTAGGCTTTGCAAGCAAGAGCCTTTTAACTATAGAGCCATCTCTCCAACTCCATGAACTAGATTTCAGCAAAGCTGTTACCAGATAGAGAAATCAGTTGGCAAAGTTACCCAAGACCACCCAGCTGGGGGAGCCCAGGAGGTCCCAGGCTTGGGCCAGGCTCCTGGAGCCCCTCCTGGGGAGGGAGGCAGGTGGTGGACAGAGCCCAGCCTCCCTCCCTCTCTCTCTCTCTCTCTCTCTCTCTCTCTCTCTCTCTCTCTCTCTCTCTCTCTCTCTCCCTCCCTCCCTCCCTCCCTTACTGCAGTGCCCCCAGGCCTGTAGAGCCTGGCAGTGACAGCCAGTGCTGGGAGGTCTTAGGGGGCAGGAGGGGAGGAGCCACAGTGGTTACCAGGGAGACTCAGGCGCTGAGCTGGGGCTCCTCCGCCAGCCAGGTGACCTCAGCTCGCCTGCAGCATGCATGCTAAGCAAGCATGCAGTGGAAAGGAAAGACCGGGCTGCAATCCATGGTTAAGGCCATGGCGGCTTCCCTGCCCAGAGCAAGGAGCAGGGTGCGCCAAAGGGGTGACAGAAGGAGCCGACCTGGGAGAGTCTCCATCCCCTGCACCGGCCAGGCCTGAAGCATCTCTCCAGCCAGGAACCCGAATGCGAACCTCTGGAGGCTCTTCCTTCCCAAGGATGGAAGGAGGTGGAGGCAGACCTGGGTCAGGCAGGACTGGTTCCCTGAGGGGTGAGGCTAGCTGGCCCAGTAGCTGTTTGTCCCGTGCTGTCCTATGGCTCCTTGCCCTGGGTTTCATTACTGCGGAGGGCCTTTAAGCTTGGTGTTATTACCCCATTTTGTAGACAAGCAAACTGAGGCTCGGAGGTTAAATGGTTCAGTCAGAACCACAATATTAGAGCCAGCATTTAAACCAAGACTAGCTGATTGTGGTGCCTTGGGGTGGGAAGTCGGGCGTTTTGGGCAGCCCTGAAATGCTGTTGATTTTTAATTTTTTTTTTTTTTTTTTTGGTTTTTCGAGGTAGGGTCTCACTCTAGCCCAGGCTGACCTGGAATTCACTCTGTAGTCTCAGGCTGGCCTTGAACTCACAGCAATCCTCCTACCTCTGCCTTCGGAGTGCACCACCAGGCCAGGTTTGATTGTCAGTTTAACAGGATCTAGAATCATGAGGGAAGGATTATTGAGATTTGGCCAATTGAGGTGGGAAGACCCGCCTTAACTGTGGGTGGGGCCATTCCATGGTCTGGGGGCCTAAACTGTATAAAAAAGAAGAAAACTGGACTGGAGAGATGGCTCAGCAGTTAAGGCTCTTGCCTGCAAAACCTAAGAACCCAGGTTCATTTCCCCAGTACCCATGTAAAGCTGGTGCACAAAGTGGTGCATGCATCTGGAGTTTGCCACATCTGGAGTTTGTTTGCCACATCTGGAATTTGTTTGCAGTGGCTACAAGCCCTGGTTCTCTCTCTCTCTCTCTCTCTCTCTCTCTCTCTCTCTCTCTCACACACACACACACACACACACACACACACACACACACCCCTCTCTCTCTCTCTCTCAAATAAATAAATAAAATATATTTTTAAGAGAGAGAAAACTGCTGAGCCCCAGCTCTCATCTCTCTGCCCTGCCTCCTCACTGTGGATTGAATACGACCAGCTCCCTCCCACCATGCCTTCCCCGCTATGATGGGTTGTAACCTGGAATAAACCCTTCCTCCCTTAAACTGAATTTGTCAGGAATGTTGTTTTAGCAGCAAGAAAGTAACTGATACAAATCCCAGGATTACAGGTGTGGGCCCCCACACCTGGCTCTTTTTCTTCTTTCCTTCCTTTCTTCCTTCTTCCCTTCTCCCTCCCTTCCTTTCTGTTTTTATTGTTGTTGCTATTTGTTGTTTGGAGGCAGGGTGTCATGTAGCCTAGGCTAGCCTCAAACTCATTATGGAGAAGAGGATGACCTTGAACTTCTGATCCTCCTGCCTCAGCCTCTCTTGTTCGGGAATTACAGACATGTGCCACCACCCACTTTTTTAGCCCTGAAAAGTTGAAATTAGGGCTGGAGAGATGGCTCAGCGGTTAAGGCACTTGCCTCCAGTGCCCAAGGCCCCCGCTTCAATTCCCCAGGACTCACATAAGCCAGACCCACAAGGTGGTGGCCCTGGTGTTTTCTCTCTCTCTATCCCTACCTCTCCTTCTCTCTCTCTCTCTCTCTCTCTCTCTCTCTCTCTCTCTCTCTCTCTCTCTGTATCTCTGAGCTTGAAAATGAATAAATAAATTTTTTTTAAGTTGAAATTAAATTAAGTTACAATCCTTTCATTTTGCAGATGGCAGCCTGAGGCTTAGAGAGGGTCAGTAACGCGTCCAAGAACATACAGCAAACACGTGACAAACCAGATTTGTCTTATGATAAACCAGTGTTCCTCTGTGAAGACACATTCTGCTCCTGATTCAGCCAAGATTAGACAGGAAGGACTTTTCCTTGAGAAACTAAAGGCAAGGGGTCAATTTCCAGTGTGGCCAAAAAAAAAAAAAAACAATTAAAAAGAGAGAGGGGGGACTGGAGAGATTGCTTAGCAGTTAAGACACTTGCCTGGTAACCTGGGTTCGACTCCCCAGTACCCACGTAAGCCAGATGCACAAAATGGCACACGTATCTGGAGTTCCTTTACAGCGGCAAGAGGCCCTGCGATGCCCATACTCTCTCTCTTTCTCCCTCTCTCAGTACCTCTCTACTTGCAAATAAATAAATAAAATATATATAGAGAGAGAAACTAAAACTCCCCCAAGAGCAGAGACATTAGAACACTGGTTTCAACCCACATGGTCAGGCCAGTCCCAGTGGGGTTTGGGGTCCATCTGGGGGCTTCTCTGGCCCTGGCAGCAAGAGGGCCTCTTAGGACCCAGGCTGCCTGGGCTTGAATTCTGGGCCCCCGGGACCCTGGCTCAGTCGCTTCCTTGCTGAGTCTGTCAAATGAGGTTAATGGAAATCTGCCTTCACCGGCAACGAGAGGAGCCCAGGAGTTGCCTCGTGTCCACTGAGAGTGGGCATCTCCCTGGCCTCCAGCCAAGCTCACAGCCATTCCCTGCATGAAGGCCAACTTCCAAGACTCATCCTCTGCAGCAGAGGGGCCTCAGGGGGTGTGGCGATAACCCAAGGTGGTGCAGTGTCAGGAGACCATGGCACCCTGGCCAGTGAGTCAGCCCTGGCAGCAGGTGACCAGAGCCAGCTGGGGCTCAGCTCCAATTCTCAGACTGTCTCCCCACCACACACACCCAAAGAATGGGGTAGAAATGGCTGCCACAGTTCTCTGGTGACCATGAAAATCCCTTTCAGCCTGGGCAGTTCAGAGAAAGCAAAGAACTCAGCCACCAGCAGTGTGCGACCCGGGACAAACAGCTGCCCTTTTCTGGGCTTCACCTTGATCTCTATCTACACGAATCATCCTTGGTCCAGATTCCTGAAGACCAGGCCAACTCTCCTTTGAGGTTGTCAGAAACACATGGTGGAGGCTGGCATGGTGGCTCACACCTTTAATCCCAGCACTCGGGAAGCTGAGGTAGGAGGATCACCTTGAGTTCCAGGTCAGCCTGGGCTAGAGCGAGACCCTACCTCAAAAAGTCAGGCCAGGTTGTGGTAGCGTACAATTCTTTAGTCCCAGCCCTCGGGAGGCAGAGGTAGGAGGATCGCTGTGAGTTCGAGGCCAGCCTGAGACTACAGAGTGAATTCCAGGTCAGCCTGGGCTAGAGGGAGACTCTGCCAAAAAAATAATAATAATAAAAATAAAACAAGTGAAAAATTTTACACATATAAATTTATACATGTAATTGAAATAAAACTGAGTGCCAGACACCGAGGCAAAAAACATGGGGCAGACACCCTGGCCTTAGAGGGTGACCATCCAGTGGAGGAAAGAGACACACTGATCTACACCTGTCTGCTACTATCTATTGATTTAACCACCCGCCAGGTCCCCCTGGCCCCACCGCTCATCAAGGTTTATACAATAATTCCCACCTGCACACCCATTTTTCAGAAGGGTAAAACAAGACTCCAAGTAGTAAGAGGCTCCCTACGCTCACCCAGCTGGTCAGCACACCCCTGCACCCTGGAGGAGCAGGGAGGATGGGTGTGGGGTGAGATGCCGGAGGGGTTCCCTGGGTGAAGCCCTGGCCTGCCTCCCCTGAAGAAGGAAACCCATGGCTGAGGAAGAACTGGGGAGCCAAGATTCGGGGTTCTATTTCTGGTACTCTGCTGACTCAGACCATGACCTTGGGTGAGTCACTCACCAACCCTGTGAAGCTTAAAAACAACTCCCCCAATAAAAATGTCCCAGCCCTAAGCCCCCATTATGGGGGCGCCGCTGGGGAGTCATGGGTACAGCTATTTAAAAGTAGAAAGGCAGGAACACAGAACGGTTGTTGGAAGGGCTTGCTGACCTTTGCAGGTTTGTTGGTACTGGGTCCTGGAAGGGTGACAGAACAACCCTGGGACCACCAGACAAACAGCACCTGCTTGGCTCCTCCCCTCCCCCCCCCAGCTTCTCAGATGCTCCTTAAAATACATCAGAGACAAAGCTGGAGGTGACCTAATTAAACCTGTTTCCTTTCCCTCCCACTGTGCAAGTGCATGTGTGCCTGAGTGCAAGGGGCTGCCCAGTCCACACTGGGTATTAATTATTTAAGAGACCCTCTACCCTCCTCCTGTGCCCATGCCCAGTCTGCCTTCAGCCTAGGCATTCAGGCTTTGCTGGTATTGGTGGAGAAGGGGAAAGGCCAGGATCAAGCATCAAGAGCCAAGTTCGAATACCTTGGCCTGGCTGTGTGACCTTAGGCAGGACCCCTTCCCATTCTGAGTCCCCCTGGAGATATGATTGCAAGGTAATAGTTCCACAGAGTAGGAATGTAATAGTGTGACTTAAATCCCTGAGTCTTCAGCGTGTTAATCTACCCCTTGCCCTGAGAATATCATTTCAATGGTTTTGAGGCAGGAGGAGCCCCGACCCCATATTGCTACACAGCATGGACAAAGGTTTGATCTGCCCCTAGCTGCCTGCCCACAAGGCATCGTTGACCACCAGGCTTGGACCAGTGGATATAAGCAGTGCTGTCAGACCCAGAATACCCTCTGCTGAGTCCTGTCTCTCGATGGGCTGGCACGTGTCCACTCTCCACTTGCAACCCAGGTGGGTTCTCCAGGGACCCAGGGAGCCTCCTCCTCCTCGGCTAGTAAGCATCCATGAATGCTAGCTCACCTTCTGTCTCCAGGCCTGGGACAAACCTGTACCTCCTCCTGGGCCCCTAGGCCACCAGTTCCTGTTTGCTCCTGTCTGTTCTTAGAGGTGGAGGGAGACCAGGGTGGAAAATGGACGTTTTGGAGAAAGACTTCAAGGAAATGGGGGTGAGACTGGGGGGAGAAGGCATTCAGAATTTGGAGGGCCCAGGGGCTCTGGGTTGGAGAGTCAGTCAGGTTTGGGAAACAGGCCCCCTCTCCCCCAAGGGCCTGGAAACCCTCCTTCTCAGGGCAAGGCCCCTGACTGGATGACATCCAGACGGCATGGTGCCAGGCTCTTAGACAGATGCCCACCCCCACCAGGCACACTTCCTCCTCCCCTCCCCCAGCCCAGTGGATTCAGCCGTTCACACTCTGTATTTATTATTGTTCTCTCTCCTGTCCCCTCCCTCTCCCTGGGAAGAGCCCGCAGGCTGGCAGCCTGGCAGGAACCTGCTGTCTCCTTGTGGGTGCCAACATCGCCCCTTATCTCCACCCAGTCTCCTTGTGCCAGGGTCAGACTGCTCAGGGGCCAAGGCCAACCTAAGTCCCTGCATCCCATGGCAGAGGTGGTCCAGCTCATCACCCCCTACTCACCAGGGCTGGGCCTTGGCAGGGGGAGAGAGAGGTCAGAGCAGGCAGGAGAGAGCGAGGACAAGGTGCTGAGTCTCCAGGCCAGTTGACACAATTATCCCCATCACACTGGGGAAAACAGAGTCAAGATAAGACAGCTCTTCCAAGTCCTGCTGTCTCCTGTCCCCGCCAGTCCCTCCATTTCTTCCCCAACCCCAGCCCAGATTCCAGGGAAAAGACCCGAGATGCTCTCAGCTGCACTGGCCACTTGCATTTCAGGAGTCCCATGATTCCTCCAGCCTCCGGTTTGCCCTTATGCTTGGCAGAATACTGTTCTCTGCCCCCTTCACCAGACACAAGTCCCAGACATGGACACACACACACACACACACTCCGGAGTCCAGGGGAGTGGTGGCCATGGGCCCCTCTGCAGCCCCAGCATCCTCGGGAAGCAGAGCTGAGCTGGTCCAGCCCCTCATGCCCACCCCTCTCCTGGCACTGCCTCCCTTCACCCTCACCACAGCCTGTCCTCAGCACCTTACCTCGCCCAGGCAGCTGGGGTCCAGGCACTGCCTTCTGCAGCGCGTGGAGCTGATGGGCAGGGACGCGTCCAGAAGATGCTCTGTGTGTGTGTGTGTGTGTGTGTGTGTGTGTGTGTGTGTGTGTGTGTGTGTGCAGGCGGCACCTCAGCCCCTCACTCACTCACACACGCCTTCCTGCTGACGTCAGGATGAGCAGGAGGGAGGGACTGCGATGGGAATTTGTAGTCCCTGCTTAAAGGGACATCAGGCTCTGTCCCAGACACCACCTCCTGAGCCAGGCAGCTGGAGGAGTGATTTAGCTGCGTCTGTCAGAGCTCTAAAGCTTCTTGTTTGGCTAAGTGGCTTTTACTGCTGGCCCAAGTTATAATTTGTCCTCCAGGTCAGGGTAGCCACTGAGGAATGCAGGGGAGGAAGCGCTGGTGGTGGTGGGGGGGGCTTGGGATGGGAGGGTGAATCTGAGAGAAGGGAGATCAGAGCAGTGGAGACCCTCTGGGCCAAGCAAGTTTCCTAGGGATTCCCAGGGCCTCAAAATGGCCCCTGTCCTCTTTTAGCTCAGCTCTGTGCTAACAGAGCTCATCACCTTGGCATATGGCTGGCTCTGGAGACGCCCTAAGGAAGTAATGAGGTAACATGGGAGGCTCCCAGCAGAGAGGACAGACCCATTCCAGGCATAGCACCCTAAAGGACAGCTGCTCTTAAGAATGCCTGGGGGCTGGAGAGATGGCTCAGCAGTTAACAGAGCTTGCTTGCAAAGCCTGATGCCTGAGTTCCATTCCCCAGTACCCACGTAAAGCCAGATGCACAGAGGCACATGTGACTGGCAAGAGACCTTGGCATGTAAACATATGCAAGTAAATAAAAGTATTTGCCGGGCATGGTGGCGTGGTGGCATAAGCCTTTAATCCCAGCACTCAGGAGGCAGAGGCAGGAAGATCACTGTGAGTTCAAGGCCAGCCTGAGACTTCAGTGTTCCAGCTCAGCCTGGGCTAGGGCGAAACCCAACCTCAAAAAAGAAATAATTCTTTATTTTTTATTTTTCAATATTTTTATTTTTTATGGTTTTTCGAGGTAGGGTCTCCTCTAGTCCAGGCTGACCTGGAATTCACTATGGAGTCTCAGGGTGGCCTTGAACTCACAGCGATACTCCTACCTCTGCCTACCGAGTGCTGGGGTTAAAGGCGTGCACCACCACGCCCGGCTATTTTTATTTCTTTATTTGAGAGAGAGAGAGAGAGAGAGAGATTAAGACAGAGAACGAGAGAAAGAGGCAGACACACATACAAAGAAATGGCCTCCAGCCACTGCAAACAAACTAGATGTGAGAGCACCACTTCATGCATCTGGCTTTATGCAGGTACTGGGAAATTGACCACAAGCCTTTAGACTTCGCAAACAAGCGCCTTAACCTCTGAATCATCTCTCCAGCACAAATAAAACATTTTTTTGTTCTTTTTCTTTTTTTTTTTAAATTATGGCTGGATATTTTTAATTTATTTATTTTCAAGTAGAGATACAGAGAGAGAGAGACAGAGAGAGAGAGAGACAGAGAGAGAGAGACAGAGAGAGAGAGAGAGCACCAGGGCCACCACCTTGTGGGTCCTGGGGAATTGAACCCGGGGCCTTAGGCACTGGAGACAAGTGCCTTAACCGCTGAGCCATCTCTCCAGCCCCAAATAAAACATTTTAAAAAACAAAATAAGGTGAAAATAAAAAGGAAAACATCTAAGACCCGCATAAATAACGGATAATAACAACAAAGTGGGAGGCATTGAGGGCGTCCAACCAGCCAGGCAATGTGCTTTGCCCACATTCATATTTATACCTCACATGACTCACATGAGCACCTTTTGGTTTTTCGAGGTAGGGTCTCACTCTAGCCCAGGCTGACCTGGAATTCACTGTGTAGACTCACGGTGGCTTCGAACTCACAGGGGTCCTCCTACCTCTGTCTCCCAAGGTGCCACCAGGTCTGGCAGCCCTCTCCCTTTTCTAAGATGGATTAGATCCCAGTTCTCAGGGCTCAAACTCACAGCAATCTTCCTGTCTGCCTGAGTATCCCAGATCTTGGAATTACTGGTGTGTGCCACTCTGCCTGGTTGGACCCATGGTTTTCAAACATACCAACCTGCTCTGCAGAAGGTCTTGAGCCATGGCGAACCCCTGGAACTGTCCTTGCCTGCCATCTACGTCCTGCCTGCTGGGTTCTACTTCCCTGTCACCTGGAGACTCTGACCCTCCTCCCTCCTCAGTCCACAGGACCACTGAACCTGCAGGGCCATCGGAACTAGTGTTGGGACTTGTACTGGAATGTTGGTGCTCCAGCCAGCTGTTCTCCCAGTGACCTTGAGCTGAAGGGTGGGCGCCAGCGGTGGGTGAGCAGAGGGGAGTGGCCAGGAAGGAATTCTCTAGACTCCAAGTGGCAGGAGGGAGCCAGGATTTAGGAAGCAGTCGTGGTAGGAAGAAGCCCTCAGCTAGGTGGGCAGCAGCACCCATCAGCACGACAGGGGGGAGGGGCTGTGGTAGGAAGGATGAGGGAACACTGCAGAGGTGGGAGGCGAGCCTCCAAGGCCAGTTCTAAGGAGGCTGGGATCTGTCCTTCTTGGCAGGCCAAGGCCAGGGCCAAGGTCCTGACTCCTCCCTGCTCATCCGGTGTCCTTCACTGGGGCTGCCAGGCAGCCGAGAGCAGTGAATGAAGGAGGCTGGCTGGAGTTTGAAGTAGTGAGATGATTATCCCCCAAGCTCTGGGAGGGCCCAGCTGTTCATTCAGGAAATGACTAGCTGAGGGCACCACCCACCCACCCACCAGCAGCATAGTAACAAAGGAATCTCAGCTGCTGGTAACCAGGGGCTCTGCGTGGAGGCTATTTGTGTGAAAAGCTAAGAATCTCCTGGAAAACCTCCCGTGGGGGGGGAGAAGCTGAGAGGTGGGTTAACGCCAAACAGCACCTGAATCCTGTCTGTAACACCAAAGCTCCAATTCTCACTCTTTTTATCAAGGATTACCTCACCAAGCAGTGGGGCCAGGCCTGGACTAACTCGGCCTTGACTCAATTAACCCTTTAGGGTACATAGACCCCCTAAAGTGTGGGTGCCACTTGACAGATGATGAGAAACCCACCCAAGCATGGTGGCTCATACCTGTAAAGCTAGCACTTGGAAGGCTGAGGCATGAGGATTGCCTAGAGGTCAAGGTCAGCCTGGGCTACATAATAATAGCATGTTTCAAAACAGACTGGCTGTGGTTGTACATGCCTGTAATCCTGGTACTTGGGAGGTGGAGGCAGGAGGGATGGGAAGTTCAAAGTCATTTTCAGCTTCCTATCAAGTTTGAGACCAGCCAGTCTGAGATCCTCTCTCAGAGAAGAAAGGATGGGCTAGGCAGGTGGTTCAGCAGTTAAAGGTGTTTGCTTGGATTCCCTAGTACCCATGTAAAGCCAGATGCACAAACTAGCTCATGCAGCAGCAAGAAGCCCTGGCGGGCCCATTCTCTCTCTCTTCAATAAATAAAAATAAGAAGAAAGAAGTTTTGTTTTGTTTTTTTAAATCCAGCCATGGTGGCACACCTTAGCATTCAGGAGGCTGAGGGAAGAGGATCAGGGTCGCTATGAGTTCCAGGTCAGCCTGGGCTACAGTGAGACCTTGAAGAAAAAAAAGCTGGGCATGTTGCTGTATGCCTTCCTTTAATCCCAGCCCTCGGGAGGCAGAGGTAGGAGGATCGCTGAGTTTGAGGCCACCCTGAGATACATAGTAAATTCCAGGTCTGCCTGGGCTAGAGCTCGAGACCCTAACTCCAAAAACAAAAACAAGCAAAAAGATTTTGGAAATTTGATATACAAAGACCAGCCTCAGCTGGAGTTGTAATGCACACCTGTAATCTCAGTGTTTGGGAGGTTGAGGCAAAAGGATCAGGAGTTCAAGGCCAGCCTCAGCTACATAAGTTTGAGGCCAGAAAACTACGTGAGATGCTGTCTCCAGAGGAGGGAAGAGGATGGAAAATGAAAAGTGGGGAAGAGAACAGAAGAAAAGAGAAAACCAAGCCTCAACCAGGGCTCAGGG
>PVHP010048345.1:0-12559 GCA_004024765.1 Zapus hudsonius | reverse complement strand
TTTTGTTTTTCGAGGTAGGGTCTCGCTCTAGTCCAGGCTGACCTGGAATTCACTATGCAGTCTCAGGGTGGCCTTGAACTCATGGCGATCCTCCTACCTCTGCCTCCCGAGTGCTGGGATTAAAGGCGTGCGCCACCACACCTGGCTTTTTAAAAAATATATATTTTATTTACTTATACAGAGAGAGAGAGAGAGAGAGAGAGAGAGAGAGAGAGAGAGAAAGAGAGAGAGAGAGAGAGAGAGAGAGAGAGCCTCCAGCCACTACAAACGATCTCAGACACATGCGTCACCTTGTGTGTCTGTCTTATGTGGGTACTGGGGAATTGAACCCGGGTCTTAGGCACTGGAGGCAAGCGCCTTAACCGCTGGGCCATCTCTCCAGACCAAGGATGTTTAATATAGTATTCTGGGTTAGCAACCTCCTGATGCTGATTTTTCCTCTTCTGTAGGTGGGCGATTAGGAGTGGTTTCCGGTTTCACAGTCGCCTTCTTAGATCGATGTCCCTGTCAATCCTTTAATAGTTTAACATCCATCAGTGACTGTTGCCCTGGTTCATTTTAGCATTTATTGCTCTTTTTATTTCTATAGCTGGTTGCCTATCTTTTCATTTTCATTCTCTCTCCCCTCTTTAAAGGCTGAACCATCTCTCCAGCCCATCCAACTCTCTTTATAACTCTCCAATTCATCGTGTCCGGTGACATTTGAGACTGATGTTCAGTGTCAGGATTTAAAGTTCTCACTTGAAGCCCATCATGCAGGTGGCTGCAGTTTTGCAGGGCTATGTGTAGGCTGGGTTAGGGGAAGCAAGATGCAAGGAGACAAAGCGAATGGGGCCGTGTCCTCATACCTGGCTTACTTGTGGGGGAGATTCTTTAATAGAGCCTGGCTCTTTGATTTCAGAGGAGCGGGCTGAAGCACAGCCAAAGAAAGGGGTGAGGTAGAATCCTGTTAGAAAGGGTGGAGTCCTGGATTCTAAGAATAGAGCCTTTAAGACTACATTTCCCAGAATTCCGTTCGGCGGCCCCACGGCGCGCACTGCGGGTGCGCAGGGCCGGCGCGTCCCCGCCCCGTCGGCCCACAGGCCTTGGGAATCGGCGCGCTCGCCCGGGTCTGTTGCCGCTCTCTTCTCCGCGGCCCTTGGTCTGTCCGCTGGGGGCGCGCGCAGTGCGTGGCCGGCGGCTGGCGGCGAGCGCGGGTCTCGTGGCGCTGCGTGGTTGCTAGGGGCGCCTGAGGTTGCGCGCTCACCCAGCAGCGCGGAGCCGGAGCCGGTGCGGCCCGGGGCGAAGCTGGGTACCCGAGGTGAGTGTGGCTGGAAGTGGGGGGCCGACCCCGACCCTCTGTCGACCGCGGTCCTCGCGCGCGGGCCGTCCACCCCGCTTCCGGTGCCCGGCTCTCCATCCTCCCGAGCCTGGGGCCGCGGCCTCCGGCCCGACCCGGGCCCTCCGCAGCCTCTCCCGCGGCACCCGCTCCCTCCTGGCCCCTCTTTCCCGCCGTTGCGGTTTCCATTCTCCTGGCTCCGGCGGGTCAACTTGAACGTGGATGCCTGCTGCTTTTACGTCCCTCAATTCCAGAGTCTAGGGGGAGCTGAGATCTTGTGGATTTTTTTTTTTTTTTTTTTTTTTTTTTTTTTTTTTTTTTTTTTGGTTTTTGAGGTAGGGTCTCGCTCTAGTCCAGGCTGACCTGGAATTCACTATGTAGTCTCAGGGTGGCCTTGAGCTCACGGCAATCCTCCTACCTCTGCCTCCCGAGTGCTGGGATTAAAGGCGTGTGCCACCACGCCCGGCGATCTTGTGGAATTTGACCCATTTTTTTTCCCCATCCATTCCTCCTCCATTTGATCATTTACCGGGTTTTTTGTTTTGTTTTTCGAGGTAGGGTCTCGCTCTAGTCCAGGCTGATGTGGAATTCACTATGTAGTCTCAGGGTGGCCTTGAACTCACGGCAATCCTCCTACTTCTGCCTCCCGAGTGCTGGGATTAAAGGCGTGCGCCACCACGCCCGGCTCATTTACCGTTTCTAATAATCATTGACAAATATTTAATTAGCCAGGCTGCTGTAGAAGCTTCTTGAAGCGGGCAAGACAAGCCTGCTCGCTCGGAGCTTACGGGGAGATGTTAATCAAGCATTTGCCATACTGTGGTATGTGTTGTGATAGGAGACCCTGAAACCAGACTTGCTTGGGAAATTACATCATCGGCCACCCGCAGTCTTTGTATTCACATTCGGAATCTAAAAGATGTTTTAATCCGTCCTTTATGGGATCACCTGAGAGACTCTCCAAATCTCATGGGCGGGCCTTGATTTCTGCACCTGTTGTTTCTTCCAATCAATAGTCATCTGAAGGATCCTTTGAGGGAAGGCTCTGTCTTCTTGTTTCAGTACTTGCTGAGGTATTTGCATAACACCTCTTTGAGGCAGGGAGGTAGCACACAATGAGTTGGAGGCCAGCCTGGGCTACAGTGGGTGGGGGAAGCTACCTCTTTGTTGCACAAGGAAGTTTTTAAGAATATTGTCAATGAAAGAGAAAGAGGCAGGTAGAGAATGGGCACGCCACAGGGACTCTAGCCACTGCAAACGAACTCCAGATGCATGCACCACATTCACCTGCATGCACCACCTTCACCTTGTGCATCTGGCTTTACGTGGGTACTAGGGAATTGAACCTTGGTCCTCAGGCTTTTGCAGGCAAGCACCTTAACCTCTGAGCCATCTCTCCAGCTCCCCAAAAGTTACTGATTGGACTAAACCTATCCTTGAAAAGTTATCAAGTGTTTTGTGGTTAAGAAGAGGTGGGAGGACGGTCAAGATACAAAATGTTCTTAGAAAAGATACATCAAGGCCTGAAGACAGAAAAGACCTGAAACAGTTTCACAGGCATGAATTGTGTTTGTTCAGAGCCATCCTAGCAAGAGGAAAGCTAAAAGGAGGTAGATTACAAGAGTTTTAGGTGTTTTGTTATTAGAATTGTATCCTAGATTAGTGGTTTTCAAAATAGGATTATCAGAGATACACCTGCACATACAGGTTTAGATGAATCAATGTCCAGACATACAGCCTCCAAATAGCTCTTCAAAAACTGGCCCAAGGGGCTGGAGAGATTGCTCAGCGGTTAAGGCACTTGCCTCCAGTGCCTAAGGTCCCAGGTTCAATTCCCCAGGACCCACATAAGCCAGACCCACAAGGGGGTGACCCTGGTGCACTCTCTCTCTCTCTCTATCTCTATCTCTCTGCTTGAAAATGAATAAATAAAATATTTAAAAAAAATTCTGGCCCAAAGGGATGGGGCATAACTCTCACACACCCCAGAGTTTATATAAGGAGGTTAAAAAAACCTCCTTGAATGCTGGGATTATGGTTTATCGGGTAAGGGGCTTGCCTGCAAAGTCTTAAGGACCTGGGTTTCCTTCCCTAGTACCGACATAAAGCAAATGCACAAAAGTGATGTTTGTATTTGGAGCGTTTGGAGTTCATTTGCAGCAGCTGGAGGTCCTGGCACACCCATTCTCTTTCTGTTTGCCTTTCTCTGCTTGAAAATAAATAAAAATAAAATATATATTTTTTTGAGTCTTGGGAATATGAGTAAAATCATTTGAGGGTTATGTTCTAGGAAAACCATGAAAAATAACCAGTGAGCTGGGCGTGGTGGCACCTTTAATTCCAGCACTCAGGAGGCAGAGGAAGGAAGATTGCTGTGAGTTCAAGGCCACCCTGAGACTACATAGTGAATTCCAGGTCAGCAAGGGCTAGAGTGAGACCTTACATCAAAAATCCAAGAGACCACCGGGTATGGTGGCACACGCCTTTAATCCCAGCACCTGGGAGGCAGAGGTAGGAGGATTGCTGTGAGTTTGAGGCCGCCCTGAGACTACAGAGTGAGTCCCAGGTCAGCCTGGACTAGAGCGAGACCCTACCTCGAAAAACAAAACAAAAAATCCAAGAGACCCTTTTATACATTGCAAGCACTTACCTGCAATGTATAAAAACCTGGGTTTGATTCCCCAGTACCTATGTAGAGCCAGACACACAGGGTGGTAGGTACATGCATCTGGAGTTCGTTTTCTATGGTTTAGAGGCCCTGGTGCACCTATCAGCCCCTTTGAAAATAAAGGTTTTTTTTTATTTTTTATTTTTTTGGTTTTTCGAGGTAGGGTCTCACTCTAGCCCAGGCTGACCTGGAAATCACTATGTGGTCTCAGGGTGGCTTCGAACTCACAGCGATCCTCCTACCTCTGCCTCCCAAGTGCTGGGATTAAAGGCATGCGCCACCACACCCGGCAAGGTTTTTTTTTTTTTTTTTTTTTTTTTTTTTTTGAGGTAAGGTCTCACTGTAGCCTCCCTAGGCTAACCTGGAATTCACTATGTAGTCTCAGGGTGGCCTCAAACACATGGAAATCCTCCTGCATTTAAAGTATTTTTTAAAAAAATAAAGTCAAATCATATTTGAAGGGAGGCACAATGACATATGCCGATCCCTGCAGTTAGGAGGCTGAGACAAGGTTTCAAGTTTGAGGTCCACCTGAGCCACAGGAAGAGCTTGTCTCATTAAAACAAAACAAAACAGTCAAAAGCCCAGAGTCTAGTGCCTCCACAATCTCGTCAGAAAAGCTGTCAGGCTGTTAGTGGTGGGTACAGTTTTGCTGAAATTCTCATTTTCTCTTGGAAGCTCAAATTTAACTATTGACCACAAGTACTGTCAGCTGTTTTCCTTGAAGTAACGGCCTTATTTTGCTCCATTTTCCAGAACATGCATGCCAAACATCAGAGTCTGAAGAACTATTGTTTATGTCATTCATTCTTTCAAGCAAGCATGGTGTTCTTCAGAAAAGTCTGGTAATTCAGTCACACAAGTGCTTTTTTAAGGAGATAACCATCATCTTCTGTAAGCAGTTTAAGAGTTTTATGTGTACTTCTACCTGGCCACCCCTCCCCCAGGTGCTGGGATCAAAGCCAGGTCTTCCTCTCTGCTGGGCAGGTGTTCTTTAAGACCCACCACCCAACTCTGCTTCTCATTTTAGCACACAGAATATTAAAAAGATGCATGCTCGGGGCTGGAGAGATGGCTCAGTGGTTAAGGCACTTGCCTCTAGTGCCTAAGGCCCCAGGTTCAATTCCCCAGTACCCATATAAGCCGCCAGACTCACAAGGTGGTGGCCCTGGTTCGTTCTCTCTCTCTCTCTCTCTCTCTCTCTCTCTCTCTCTCTCTCTCTCTCTCTCTCTCTCTCTCCTTGAAAAATGAATAAATATTGGGGGAAAAAAGCCTGCAGAGGTAGGAGGATCTCCATGAGTTCAAGGCCACCTGAGACTACATAGTGAATTCCAGGTCAGCCTGGGCTAGAGTGAGACCCTACCTCGAAAAACCAAAAAAAAAAAAAAGTTTTCTTTGCCTTTCCAACTCCCCCGCCCCCCAGAGTACTTTCCTCCTCTAGCTGTTTGATGTCAGGTGAACCACTTACATCTTTTCTTTTAGGGTCTTAATTACTGGGCAGTTAGAATAATCTCATCAGAGATTTTGTGGACTGTAGACTCTGCACACATTGCTGATGAATTCCTCTGGAGACCTAAGAAAACACTCAGATTGGCCGGGCGTGGTGGTGCACACCTTTAACCCTAGTACTCGGGAGGCAGAGGTAGGAGGATCGCTGTGAGTTCAAGGCCACCCTGAGACTACATAGTGAATTCCAGGTCAGCCTGGGCTAGAGCGAGACCCTACCTCGAAAAACCAAAAAAAAAAAAAAAAAAGAAAACACTCAGATGGAGGAAGAAAAGGAGACTGCATATCCCAAGTGCCACACACCCTCCTGTAATCTGGGAGAGTGATATAATCAGTGGGTAGTGAATACTTGATTTCTGTAAGAACAGATACTTTTGTCCAAGTTGATCTGGGCCTGGCCCCTAGGGACTTGATGGGTTGAGACAGCAGTATTGTCTCTGGTGAAGGCTATTAATTATTCATAGTTGCTTGAGGAAATGAGGCAAAAGTAACCCCTAGAGATTGGACAGAATAGGATAGGCTGTGTGTGTTTAGTTACTAGGGATTGAACCTAGGGCCTCATGCTCACCAGGCAAATCTACCATTAGATTACATCCAACTCTCTTCTTTCTCTTTTTTTAAATCAGTGCATGATGTTGGGATGCAGAGAGGCAAAACTCAGTAGTGTGTAAGAAAGGAAGGGTTCTCTTCACCCAGGCCAAATGTTAGCAGAGGGTGCTGGCTGATGGCTGCTAGGGAAAGTGCAGTTATTTGTAGTATCTGATGAGAAATCTGTGTGTGCTCTTAGTGGTTCACCCATGAAGGCCATAACACTTAAAAAGCATGAAGGTCTGAGTTAGCATGATGCCCATGGGGAATTATTTGTGGGGTTGCTTTTCAGGTATTAGCCTGACATTTTGCTTTGTTAGCCCTTTTCTGCTATTACTTTGATGTGTCCCTTATTTTGCATTGGTGGGGCAAGATGTGGGTTCATGAAAGAGGACTGAATTGGGACTGTGAATCTGTTGCATATAGGAGCACATGCACATAATGCACATACACACATGTGCATTCTTTTTTTTTTTAAAAATATATTTTATTTATTTATTGAGAGAGGGGAGAGAGAGAGAGAGAGAGAGAGAGAGAGAGAGAGAGAGAGAGAGAGAGAGAGAGAGAGAGAGAGAATGGGCACAGCACAAACTCCAGACACATACGCCCTCTTGTGCATCTGGTTTTATATGGGCACTGGGGAATCGAACTCAGGTCCTTCTGCATTGCAGACAAATGCCTTAACCGCTAAGCCATCTCTTCAGCCCACATGTGCATTCTTGTAAAGTCATTGACAAGGTTTCTCATTGCACGAGCTTCTCTGTTGTATGTGCATGGGCTAATGGTCCTCTGCACGTATCCCCACTAGTTGGACTTGTATGGAGATGTGTTTTGTCACCTCATTTTGAGGTGGCTGGCCTCAAAATCTAGTTTTAGTATTTATGCTGTTTTTAGCCCACCATCATTTTGAATCTTGTCAGTGACACCTTGTCCATTTTGGATTCTTCTGGTAGGTCAGCTTTTGCAGGGAAAGAGGACAACAGCACAGCTTCTGCAGGTTCTTTGTTGGTGTTCTCCTTTCTAGTTATTGACAGGAATCTTGGGTCTTTTTTAGCCATTGCAGAATGTGTCTTCTCCCTGTTTTTGTGTTCTAAATTTAATTAAGGCCAAAACCTCTACACAGTTGTCTTTTCTTTTTATTTGTAAGAAGGGAAGGAGGGAGGGGAAGAGAGAGACTGTATGGGTGTGCCAGGGCCTCTAGCAACTGCAAATGAACTCCAGATACATATGCCACTTTGCACATCTGGCTTACATGGGTACTAGGGAATTGAACCCAGGTAGTTAGGCTTTGCAGGCAAGTGCCTTAACTGCTGAGCCATCTGATTTACAGCCCTCTATGGCAATTATTTATTTATTTATTTATTTATTTTGAGGTAGGGTCTTGCTCTAGCCCAGGCTGACCTGGAATTCACTATGTAGCCTCAGGCTGGCTTTGAACTCATGGCAGTCCTCCTATCTCTGCCATGAGTGCTGGGACTGAAGGTGTGTGCCACCACGCCCGTCTCCCTCTCTGAGTATTTAAAGATTTTTTTATTTATTCATTTTCAAGGAGAAAGAGAGAGAGAGAGAGAACACCAGAGCCACCACCTTGTGGGTCTGGCTTATGTGGGTCCTGGGGAATTGAACCCGGGGCCTTAGGCACTGGAGGCAAGTGCCTTAACCGCTGAGCCATCTCTCCAGCCTTCTGGGTATTCTTTGATGAGAATATCAGGATCTCACTCAGAATTATATGATTCTCTCCCCCCCACCCCACCACCAGGTAGGGTCTCACTCTAGTCCAGGCTGACTGGAATTCACTTTGTAGCCTCAGACTGGCCTCACAGTGATCCTCCTACCTCAAAGTCCTGAGTGCTGAGATTAAAGGGATATACCACCATGCCTGACTACTCAGAATTATCTGAGATGAATGACTATATATAGGTAGGTGTTATTTCCCTCTGGGTGCTGCTGAGCAGGGAAACCCACCTTTACCTACAGTTGTGAGAACTGGAGAATATTTTGTGAATTTGATTTAGAGAGTGACTGTGCTGAAGAGATTGTTTGAGACCCACCACTACAAGGTTGGTTCAGGCATTGTGCATTAGAGGAGATGTTGACTGAAGAGACATACAAGACATGCAGCTCTCTATCCTTTAGAGCAGCCTAAACCAAACCAAAGTCTGGGCTTTTTTTTTTTTTTTTTTTTTTTTTGGTTTTTCGAGGTAGGGTCTCGCTCTAGTCCAGGCTGACCTGGGATTCACTCTGTAGTCTCAGGGTGGACTTGAACTCATGGTGATCCTCCTACCTCTGCCTCCTGAGTGCTGGGATTAAAGGCGTGCGCCACCACACCTGGTAAGTCTGGGGCTTTGGAATAAGGAAAACTTCACTTCTTCCTGATTCTTTCTCTCTTCTGCTCCCTCCTTTTCTGTCCCATTGTGTCAGCTGGAAATAGTCGCTATAAGTAAAATAATGTTGATGTTTAGTTTTGTTTTGGAATTTGGGGCTGTATGTATTATTGGCAAGATTCTTGAAGAGATGAACTTGCCATCTCAGCTCCAGCACAAAGTCTAGTGAGCAGGGGATTTCTCTGCTTCTGTGTGAACTTGTTTTATAAAAGTAGACCACATCAGAGGCAGCTGAGAGCTGATTATGGAACTGTAGAGGTTAACTGTATTCTCTGGTAGCCTTTGAGCTTCCAGAATTGGTTGAGAGGAAGATACTGACTGATCATTGCCACTTCCAGACTTTCCTTACTCCTGATAGTTTTAGGTGATGGAAGGTGGTCAGTCAGTCAGGTGTTGTCCTGGCTGGTGAGACAGATATGTTCTTTGAACAGTGAGGCAGGCTGTACATATATGAGTGGCCTATTAGTGGTGAACCCTTAAAGTCTTGGTCCTTGATAAAGCCAGATATGATCCTATGAGGGCAGTAGGAAGACTCCTGTAAGCTCCCTGGAAGTCTGTTCTCCTGAGTCCCATATGATGGCCAAGACTGGTTGCCCAAGAAGTGCTGAAGGACCCTAAATGCTTACCTGAGGATCACTGTAGCAGGGCCCATCCTCCCAGGACTGACATTCCTAGTCACTTCTCTCCCTGCAGGCTGACGGACTTCAAGGATGCAGCTGGTACTACTGGAAGTGTGTGGCAGTTTACCTGAGGCAAACCATGATGCCTTGTGGCCATGATGTGGTCCCCTCATGGCCTCAGCAGGAACAAAGCAGTACAGTATTGGCCTCCACCGAGGAAACAGCTTCAAGCCGAGAAGCCCCTCAGGCACAATTTTTGCTCCATCGCCTGAGAGACCCTCAGAAGGCAAGGTCTGGTTTCAGGCCCATCAGCAGGTGAAGCCAATCTGGAAGCTGGAGAAAAAGCACGTGGGCACACTGTCAGCAGGGTTGGGCACGGGTCTCTTGGGAGTCCCTTCCCAGCCAGCTTATTTCTTTTGCCCTAGCACTTTATGTAGCTCTGGGACCACGGCTGTCACTACAGGCCATAGCAACCCCTGTTATGTACAGTCCCTCCCAGATTTGTTCAGTAATACTCTGCTGTACCCACATACCAACATCAGGCAAAAACCATACCAGCAGTTGGAGTCTTTCTGCTTGCGTTCAAACCCATCAGAAAAAAGACCTTTTCCTCTCCTTCAGAAGGCCCCCTCTGCCAGTGTCACTGCCAATAAAGCCACTTCTTCCACTGCTTTTCCTGTTGTCCAGCCCATGGCATCATCATCTACTGATCCGTACCTCTCACTGGCAGCAGCTGGGGAAAACCCTCCAAGGAAGAACCTGACTTCTGCCATCTCAGGGAAGATTTCATCTCCACTGTCCTCTTATAAGCCCATGCTGAACAACAACAACTTCATGCGGCCAAAAAGCACTAAAGTGCCTTTATCACAGGCCATAGAGGGCCTGAAACCAGTATCCTCACCCACACCCAAGATCCAACCTATCTCCTGGCATCATTCAGGGGGTACTGGAGACTGTGCACCCCAGTCTGGTGATCATAAGGTGCCCAGAAGTATTGGTGTTGTCCTAGATGATGCCACTGCCCATATCACCCCACCTACCCCTAGTACCCATGACACCTTTACCACCAGTGTTGCCTCTTCCCAGTGCAGCCAGAATAATTTAACCTTGAAGGCAGAGCCACGTCCCTGTCACCTGGATGACAACTCAGATTCCCAGACTCCTACCAAAGAGGTTCCGTTTACCAAAGCTGTGAAGAAGTTGACTGCAAAGATGCCACAACAAGGCTACAAGTTTGACCAATCTTGTTTTGTGAACCCCAGCTTCCAGTGGGGCCTTCTCAACAGAAGCAGGCCATGGAAACCTCCCCTGGTGGGCCAGCGAAGGTTTCTTCAGGAGGACACTGGATCAGACAGTGGGATCCTCCCTGCTGCCTCAGACACCTTGGGCTTGGACAATACGGTTTTCTGTACCAAGAGGATTAGCATTCACCTCCTTGCCTCACATGCCCATGGGCTCAACCCCAGTCCAACCTCTGGGTCTGTAATTGACCCCCAACCAAATGGAGAAGACAAGACTCCTGTTCCTCCTCCTCCCCTTCAGCCCCCTGGTGTAGCTGAAGTGGCCACTTGTCTTTCTTCCATCCATCTTGGCCAGGCTGGCAAGGAGTGTGATGAGGCCAAGGAGCTGGACTCATTTGCGAAGAATACCGGGTAAGTTGTAGTGTTTTTTTTTTTTTTTTAAATTTTTATTTATTCATTTTCAAGCAGAGATAGAGAGAATGAGAGAGAGAGAAAGAGAGAGAGAGAGAGAGAGAGAACCAAGGCCACCACTTTGTTGGTCTGGCTTATGTGGGTCCTGGGGAATTGAACCCAGGGCCTTAGGCACTAGAGGCAAGTGCCTTAACCGCTGAGCCATCTCTCCAGCCCAGTTGTAGTGTTTTTAGTTCATTGAGAGTTAGACAATAACTATAATTTGGTGATAATGGCAACCCGTATCTCTGATGGTTGGTTATATTTTTTAGCTATCCTAGAAATTTGGGTTTTTACTCTAGGGTAAGGATGGAAAAAACTATAATTTGCTAGCCAAACCCTACTTTGTTGTTGCTTTTTTCTTTTCTTTTTTTTTGGAGGTAGGTCTCACTTCAGAAATTGTAAGGGTAAGAGACAATTACTAAGAGGTGATGAAGGAATGAGATCTAACTTTTCTTATGGAATTGGGCTGGGGTATGACTCTTATTTTAGTTCAGCTACTGACCTCCAGCCAGACCAGGTGGAGGCTGAAGATACAGAGGAGGAACTGATTGATGGTTTGGAAGACTGCTGCAGTCATGATGAGAATGAAGAGGAGGAGGGTGAGTAAGGATCCTAGGCCTCCATCTGCAGAGTTGCTCATTACCCACTGGGGAAGAGAGCTAACAGTTTGGTGTGCCAGGCTTGACTCAAACATTGTCGCCTGCATTAATCATTTGCTCTGGATAGTCCAAAGAGGTAGCTTTTTGGGGGTAAATCTTGTGTTGTTAGTCCTTCTGTCCCACCAGTGTCATCTCCTCTCCTGGTGAGCTCACAGAATAGTGTCAAGCAGCTGGAAGGGCTGAGCCCAAGATGTTCCAGGAAGAGTGGCCTGGGCTTGGTGAGTGTGTGTGGTAGCCTCTTCCAGCCAGAACTTCTCTGCTCTTCCTCCTTAGGAGACTCAGAGTGCTCCTCGTTAAATGTTGTCTCCCCCAGCGAATCAGTGGCAAGGATCTCTCGGTGAGTGGGCCAGATGCTTGTTTTTTTTTTTGGCTCTTCAAGATTGTAAAGACATTAACACTACCTGCCCTGAAAACCCTAACTGATTTCATGGACTTTTTGTGTTTGTGACTATAGTTTTTGAACAGGAAATAATGAAGCACATGTGCCATTTGGGTTTAATGTAATAAGCCCAAATGGTAATTCTAAAACAATACCATACTTCTTAGGCTTCAGTTTGAGTCAGAGGCTCCAAGAAATTGTTTTCAACTAAAAAGACAAATAATTTTAAGAAGTGTTTTAAAAAAAATGTAAGCCTGTGCTGGAGATGTAGCACTCAGATGACGTTTGTGATGCTCTGGGTTCAATCCCAGCACTGCCAAAAAGAAAGTACAACCAATTAATGAACATAAAAGTTGAAGTAAATTCTTAGTCCCTTAGGCCATCTATAGATGATAATTGCTAACTGGTACAATTCATTTATTATTAGTAGTTCCAAGATAGGTAGCAAAGAAGCTGGCTCTGGGTCTGGAGAGATGGCTCAGCTGTTAAGGCTGGGGATGTAGCTCAAGTGGTATAGTGCTTGCCTAGCATGTGTCCCTAGGTTTGATCTATAGCTTCGCTAGGAAGAAAATATGTAGCTTTCCTTCCCCTTTCCTTAGGGGGGAAAAAAAGTAAATTTTTTTTTTTTTTTTTTTGCTTTTTCAAGGTAGGGTCTCACTCTAGTCCAGGCTGACCTGGAATTTACTATGTAGTCTCAGGGTGGCCTTGAACTCACAGCAATCCTCCTACCTCTGCCTCCCAAG
>PVHP010048344.1:0-12598 GCA_004024765.1 Zapus hudsonius | reverse complement strand
CTCCGCCACAGCACTGCAAACAGCGGCAGGAAGGTGTGCCAAACACTGGCAAGGGGAAGCTGGCTTATAACCCCATAAGCCCGCCCCCAACAACACAGCTTCATCGAGGTTGTAAAACCCAAACTGCCATCAGCTGAGGATCGAGCTATCAGAACACATTCAATTGTTTGTGGGGGACACCTGTATCAAACCATGACACAGGTGTAGGTGGGCCACACCTTTGACCCTTCATCACTGCAAACTGTCTCTTCGTTTCTCCTTCACCAGTTCCATACCACTACTGGGAGAGATGCTGTTAGGGTTTTGAATGGGTTGAGTGTCCCCCAAGGAGCCATTGTGATGAAAGGCTTGGCACCAGGGGGGCAGAGTTACTGGGAGATTCTCAGGCCACTGGGGATGTGAGTTCTTGAGTGGCCTTTTGGGTTTTGGGGAGAGTTGTTCTACAAGAAGGAAGCCTAGTTCTCATGTCCTTTCTGCTTCTGCTTCAAATTGTAGTCACTTGCTGCCACCATGAGTATGTGCTCCGTGAGGAAATATGGCCAAGAGGAGACCCCTGCCTGCGCTGTATGGATTCTGGCTCTCAGGCTCTCCAACATTTCTTCAGAAGTAGCCTATGTCGGGTGTTTGGTTACAGTGACACAATGTTGACTGATTCAGACGCTGTGGCAGACCCACAGATACTAACGACAGCATCCTGTGAAAATCCATGCTCTGGAGGGGATGGGTAGGAGAAGTCTGGTCCTCCAGACCCAAGGTTTGCACAGGTCTGTCTTCTCTCCAACCTCTCAGTCTAAGAAGGGCCCGAGTGTCAAGGTCTTGCTGCACTTCTCAGGATTAAAGTAAAACCGAGCAACTCTCCATGTAATTTAGCCAGTCGGTTTAGCTCAACTGGTTTCTCAGCACTGCCCTAAGCCCCATGACAGTATTAAGGAAGTATCTTTCTCTTCAGTAAGCACATTGTGGACCTCACTTAAACCTGGCAACAGAGAGGCCAATTGACAGAATTCAGGTTGTTATTTATATACCACATAAATTCCCAGCTGGTCCTGGCTTTTACCTTTGGTCATATCTCAGCAGGGATTACAGATTGAATTTGACACTGTGAGGTTCCAGAGAGACCTTGAGAGCAGGGGGTGTATTCTTTTGAAGTGAGTACCCCCACTTCAGCCTATTCTCTGGGCCAAACCCTCTCCATCACACCTGTCCTTGCCAGAGTGTGACTGCGGATGAGGCAATTCCTGCCTTCTCTCCACAAAGAAGAGATGATTATTTTTACAAAGAGATTGCTTTAATACAGGCAAGTTCAAATACAGATGGAAATAATAATACTATTTCCCATTCCTACTCCACCTTTCATCTAGAGAGCTCAAAGTACTTGGCAAACATTAATTAATTCTCGAAATAGCCATGTGAGGCGAGAAAGGGTATTATCTTTATAATAATATATAAATACTGGCTGGCTCATGAAAGCAGCCACTTAAAAGGGACAATTCTACAGGATCAGTTTCAAACACAGTCTCCTCACCTGGTCTAGACTTTAGAACTTTGGGTGGCGCATTGGCAAGAGTTAACTTTTCTAATAATGTGATATCCTAGCATGAACACACTCTCCTTTTCAAAACGATCGCCTTAATGGTTTCAGGCAGTCTTATCTATTGGGAGGAACTTTTTAATGTTAAAACGGTGCTAATTGTGGCTTATGCAATCTAAGTGATGCTAGTCTATAAACATGAAAGAATTCCAAAGTGCCTGTGAGAATCCCGGATCCTGTTTCAAATGAGTGTAGATTTGCAGGTATTGTGATGGCGGGAGGGGGGTGTGATGTCCTCGGTCAGCATTTTTAATTTGGAGTGTGTATCAGTACACAGTTCCATGTCTCAGCTACATGGGTACTGGCCAGAATTTCCACGGGGGGCACCAAGGGCTCCTCACAGATGGGCAGGACTGAACTGGCGGGAGCATCACACAGAAGTGGTCTCTTTAGCCGGGCATGGTGGCGCCTTTAATCCCAGCACTCGAGAGGCAGAAGTAGGAGGATCACCGTGAGTTCAAGGCCACCCTGAGACTACACAGTGAATTCCAGGTCAGCCAGGACTAGAGCGAGACCCTAACTCGAAAAACCAAAAAAAAAAAAAGAAGAAGTTGTCTCTTTTCATTGTGTGTCCCTCCTTCCTTTCGCCTGCCATGGCCTCCCTGAGCAAGCAGAGAAGCCTGCTGCTCCCCAGAGTTAGCCTGAGTCTCCCCTCACTGAGCCTCATTCTATCAGAACCCCGTTTCCATGGAGCTCTTTCCTCCTGAGGGCAATATGCATCCATGTGACATTTGACTGGCTTTGAAATGTTTTTTATTTGCAAGGAGAGAGCAAGAGAGAGAGAGAGAGAGAGAGAGAGAGAGAGAAGGCACCAGGGTCTCTGGCCACTGCAAACAAATTCCAAGTGCATGCACCACTTTGTGCACCTGGCTTCATGTGGGTACTGGGGAATTGAACCTGGGTAGCTGGGCTTTGCAGGCAAGTGTCTTAACCACTGAGCCATCTCTCCAGCCCCCGCCTGGCTTTTTGACCCCTAAAAATTAATTCTTTGAGTGAGTAGAAATCCTATTTGTAAGTCTGCAAGCTCACTCCCATCCAGGAAACTCTCAGGATGAACTTGGTTCTCCTAAAACGTAAAAATTTCCCTAGACTCAAGCTGAAACCATTGTTTATAGCTGCCTAAATCCTCTGAGCTAACGCTTTATACATTTTGCTCTTAATTTTCTACTTATTGATCTGAGTAAGTGAATTGTTCCTCTCGACCATTCAAGAAACCAGATCTCCCACTTAACGACGCAGTATTGATCTGCTAAGTTTATCTGTCAGCCTCTGTCCATGTCCTCACTTAGCATCCTCAAGAGAGGAAACCTGGTTTGGGTCTCATAACTTTGGTCGAGCCCATGGTCTCCAATCTCCAAATCGGGATAAACTAGATTCCTTCAGTGTGTTTATGTTGGCCTGCCATGTCTCTTTATGGAGAGAATGGTCCAAATAAAGTGCTTCCTCTGTGTATTTTAACAGGAAACACTACTTGTGCACTTTCCTTTTGTTCTGTGCCTTGCTCTTTTCTCCCAATGTTGGTTAAATATTTTTGGTACAATGACATATTTATTAATCCACCACTCTGCATGGGGCATTAAATGATTGATTCTTCAGTAAAGCTCTCTTAGAGAAAGGTGGTTTCTCCAGTGAGAGTTAATAATATTACCACAATTCATGTAAAAAAAAAAACAACAACAATGCTGAGACAGTCTCTTAAAAATGGAACACATTTATCTAAAACAGCTGGTAAAGAAAGCACGCAGGCCCAGCCAGAGGCGGTGGGGTCAGAGGTCAGGGTTAACACCGATCTTGGTGGAACTTTGAAGCTGACGTTTTACAGATTATATGTGGCTCAGTGCACAGTGGGCACGGCGTATAGATTGGACTTAGAGGCCCCTATTTGTTCTCCACATTTTTATGAGCCTACAGAGCTCTTCTTTGAAGCAGCATACATAGAAAAGAAAAACTCATTTTAATGTGGTGGAACTATTTACAATAAATCACATTTATATCCTGGATTTGTGAAACTCTAAGTTCTCTCTCTCTCTCTCTCTCTCTCCCTCTCTCTCTCTCTGTCTCTCTCTCTCTCTCTCTCTCTCTCTCTCTCTCTCTCTCTCACACACACACACACACACACACACACACACACACACACACTCATGGGGTCTACTTTCCAACCCAGGTAGCATTTCTTTATGAATCTTTCTACTATTGTTAAATTGGCTTCCTCTTTCTCCTGGCTTTGACTTGGGAGTCACACTTTAGATGTCACACTTTAGATTCAGTGCCACAGGGGCACCTTTGGAGGTCTCCTGAGGTGACTTGGGCTGCTCTTTCCCCCAGGAAAACCCCCTGATGGCATAACTTGCTGGCTATAGTGAGGCCCTTCAGCACTGGAAGAGAGCATCTGATTTCAAAGGGATTAAGTTGCACTCTGGAACTAATTATATCATTCATTTCATGGATTTTTTTTAAGTCACTAGGTGTTTTAACTGGAGAAGGCTGGCGACCCAGAGAGAAACGGGTCCTGGCAGAGACCCTGCCACAGGCACTTTAGCCACCAAATGAATTTTCAATAAAAGCTCACAATAGTTAACTTGCTCCCCACCCAATGTAAATCAAATGGAGACAAATGGGTTAAAATTAGAGATGTGTGATGGAAACCATGTTTATGGTCAAAATTACCCTTCACCCTGGAAATAACACTGATTGACAGAGAGAGAAAATGAGACCACACAGGTTTCTGTTCAAATAGATGAAGTCAACTGAAGACTTTATTAAGGGGAAAACTGGACCCTCCCCAAACTCTTTGGTATCAATGATATAATGTTATTTTAATATAAAAGTAGAGTTTGGAAAAAATGTTACCTTAAGAATCACAGAATTAAGATATTGCTGCCATGATTCCAGGTGGCCTAGGGCCCCTCATCCTCCCCTAGCTCAACCCAGCACAGGGTATAATCATAAACTACTAGAAAGTTATTAAGTTCCCAGGTCTAAATTGGCAGACACGGCTAGCCAGTGCCACATTCCTTCAACTCCTAGTTTCAAAACACTGCTTCCCAGCATCAAATAACCGTTTTTACTTTTATGAGAACTCAGACATAGATTTCTTATGATTTTATAATGATATTTCAATTCTCCAATTAAAATACCAAGACAATATAGATATCTTTGGCCCCATCCATTGGACAAATATTATTATTAAGCTTTCCTCCAGGACTTTATATTTGCAAAAATATTTTCTGGGCCTTAATCATTTGAAATTGCCTAACTTTGCCCATTTTCTCCGTGCCTCTCTGTTATTGCTCAGACAACCATTTCATTTTAACCCACAAACCATTCCTGGATGCAAGGTGAGCTAATTTTTTTTTTTTTTTTACCATTTTGGAATATTAGCCTCAGAGATTGTTAGTTCTTTCCTCACCCTTTGCTGAACATGGCCATTTAAACCACTGCTGGATTCTATTTTGATTTCACTTTTGCCAAGTTCATGAAGTAAATTCTTCTTTCTCTCTCAATCTGGCTTCCCTTCCTGCCCCAGAGGAATGATGTTGTCGCTGTAATGTCTTCTAATGCACTATAAACGCCGTGATGAATTGGAGGCAGGCTGGTTTCTTCTGACTGGGAGTCCATTATCCTGTCACAGTGTTCCTTTCCTGTAACTTAATTTTTATTGAAACAAATGACTAAGTACCCCAAAAATGCAACAATGTGATGGGCCGATCTGAAGTGGCCGTCATCTGATGGTAAGTGCAGTGGAGTGACAATTGCTTGCAGCTGCCTTCCATGGGGCTCTCTGCTGACAGTCACTGCCCAAATTGGAGTTATCAAAAGCATTTTCTGGGTGTTTATGGAAGGTCTTCATTCACAGTGACTGGCTAACGATGCTATATAAATAAGTGCTTTGCAGAAGAGGCGATGTTAAGAATAAGAGTGGAAGAGACAGATTCACAAACTTAACTGTGCTCTAGAATTACCTGGAGAGCTCATTAAACTAAGACCCAGGCTCCCAGTCCCAGCAGAGGACACAGGGTGTGGTCTTCCATGATCTTAGGATGAGCATTTCAACCAATAAGTCTGCTGACTGTGTGTGTGGAAGGGCCATTGAGGTACTATGAGACACACTTAACCAAGAGCTCCTGGCCAATCTATCCTTTCAATAAATGTCAACAAATGTACATTTGACCCTCATTTTATAACAAGGCATCCCCCCACCCTGTTTGGATTTCTTAGAAACTAAGGTAGTTCTCTCAAATCCAAGTTCCTATATGAATAAGATCTGTTAACTCTTGATCCACTTTCCCTTCATTTATCTCAGAGATAGTCACCAACATGTCAGAACAATTAAAAACATCCCTATCTTACAGTATGATATAGGAGTATTAATCTGGAACTCCAAAATCCCATACATTTGGTGTGCAAAATGGCTTAGAGCCCTTTTCTACATTGGAAAAGTCATAGATCTCTGTGTGTTCCTAAGTGCATCTGTGACCTTCAAAAGGTAAGGAAACTATCCCGAAAGTGGACAACCTTTGTAAGTCTTGGCTTCATTAATGCAAACCTACCTTACTGAGAAAGGGGTTGGAATGTCCAAGTGGTATAACCGGTTCCATATCTAAGTGGTTCAACTGATGTTAAGATTATAGCTTTATGCATGCCGTGGGGCACATGTAGCATCCAGCACTCACAAACACACCCAAACACATAAAATAATTTTTAAAGATTAGAGAGATATAGGTAATTAATGGCTTATAATTTTAAAAAGTTCATTTCCACATTTCTGAAATATTGTGTGATATTTGAAATTTAGTATGTAGTATAATTTCATTGTCCCAGAAGCACCAAGACTTCTTTCATGAGAAACATGTTGGAGCAAAGACAGAACCTCTGGGTTTTACCTCTAGTGATTTAAATGGCTGTTTTAGAGACAGGATGAGACTGAATCATTTCTAGAGGATCATGGTATCGCAACATCAATTCATCCATTAAGCATTTCATAAGATCCCATAAGGAATAATGAAAATGATCTTCTGTTTCTTGAGTCCAAAGGCTGGCTCTCTCAAGTTCATCTGAATGAATATACCTGTGGATTCTCATATTGGAATTCTCCAGACATTGAGCTTTCAGTTAGAGTGACTTTTTTTTACTGAAATCATTCCATCAATCTGAGAAATATATAAGAACAAAGGGGATGACTTGTACAAAGTTTGAATGTCACTTGGTTAAATAGGCTAAGATAGACCAGGAATTGGAGCATATACTTGTAATCCCAGAACGTTGAAGGCTGAGGCTGAATTGTGAGTTCAAGGCCAGTCTGGGTCACATAGTGAGATCCTGTCTTAAAACAGTTTCTAATCCATTGATTTTTCAAAAATAATAATAAGCCAGGCATGGTGGCATATACCTTTAATCCTAGTACTCAGGAGGTAGAGGTAGGAGGACCACAGTGAGTTAGAGGCCATTCTGAGATACATAGTAGTGAATTCCAGATCAACCTTGACTAGAGTGAGGTCCTACCTTAAAAAAACAAAAACAAAAAAATTAATAATAGCTTGGGATAGTCATTGTAGTTAGTTAACAAAATAGAATGCATTAAAGAAATACTAACTATTCTGGTGATACCTAAATAATTTCTGGAAGTAAGACAAAATGCTTTTCAAAAGACCTTCAACTCAAATCACAAACTATGAGGTGTTAAAGGGGTTAATGAGGTTTCAACTCATTGTCAACTAATTATCTGTAGGTCATTGTCATCACATACTAATTATCATGCTTCAGCTGCTCCACCACTGTGGGCACACAGCCTTACAGTAATTGGTTCCAAAATACAAAACCCCCAAACAACCCAGGATGGCTCACCCCACAGCCTCTGAGTGGGTGGACTGAAACCACTGCTGTCACCAACACAAGTGCACACCACACACACACACACACACACACACACACACACACACACACACACACGTGCATGCAAAAGCTTTTAGGAACTTTCATCTTTTTAAGAGGGCAGGAGAAAAAAATCAATAAAGTGGTAGCCTGGCCAGGAGTAGGGTCTGGCTGGAGCAGCATGGGTGGCAGAGCGGATGAGAAACAGATGTACGCTTCTTGGGACTAGGGCAAGCATTTGTCTTTACAACCAAATCCAGCAGCCAATAGAATGCAATTAATATCCCTATCATCCCTTACCTTCATATCCCCCCAAACTATGGTCTTATCTGGCTGTTGAGCCTAAGAGCAGAAAGGGACACCCCCCCCCAGCCAGAGAACATATGATTTAGGGTCACACTTCAACCAAGTGAAGTTCTTTGCAATGATTCGTGTTGTGCTCTGAGTCAGCAGGGAAATGCTTCCCTGATCTTCTGGTTTTCTGCATTCTACCATCAGACAAGTCTAGATTCATCTGTTGCCATTTACAACCATATTGTTTTAAAATTTATTTTGCCTAGCCTAGGAATCCTTTTAGGGTTGGTGAAAAAGAAAGAAGGAAAGAAAGAAAGAAAGAAAGAAAGAAGGAAGGAAGGAAGGAAGGAAAGAAAGAAAGAAAGAAAGAAAGAAAGAAAGAAAGAAAGAAAGAAAGAAAGAAAGAAAGAAAGAAAGAAAGAAAGAAAGAAAGAAAGAAAGAAAGAAAGAAATGGACCCAGCACAACGGAAAATGGACCAAGCACAACGGATCCTTGCTGGTGTGGTTTCTTAACTACAGTTAGATGTTACAGAATTAAATATTTGGAGTGATTCAACCATTTTAGAAAGTTGGCAGTTTCTCAAGAAGATAAACAGACATCTGCCCTGCAGCTCAGCCACACCACTCCTAGGTATTACCCAAGAGAAATCAAAAGATGTGCCCACAAAAATAATTGTACAAGAATATTTATAACACCATGATTTATAGAAGCTTCAGGCTAAAAACAAACAAATTGTTCATCTACAGGTTAAATGAAGGATAATCAACTGTATATTCCCAGATTAGAATGCTCCTTGGTCATAAAAAGGAATGAACGACTGGTATTTGACAACAGAAAGAATTCTCAAAACATTGTGTTCATTAAAAGAAGCTAAATAGCCAGGCAGAGTGCTGTACCCCTTTAATCCCAGCACCCAGGAGACAGAGATAGGAGGATCACTGTGAGTCTTAGGCCATCCTGAGACTACACAGTGAATTCCAGGTCAGCCTGGGCTAGAGCAAGACCCTGCCTTGAAAACAAACCAAAGAAAAAGAAAGAAGAAAGAAAGAAAGAAAGAAAGAAAGAAAGAAAGAAAGAAAGAAAGAAAGAAAGAAAGAAAGAAAGAAAGAAAGAAAGAAAGAAAGAAAGAAAGAAAGAAAGAAAGAAAGAAAGAAAGAGAGAAAGAAAGAAAGAAAACAAGCAAAGAAGCTGGATATATAAAAATTGCACTACAATTTATTTATATGAAGTCCACAAATGAATGAACAAAAACTGTAATCTGGAGTGAAAGAAGTCAGAAAGGACTTTGATTGGCTCTGAGGGGCATAATGGAATTTTGGGGAGTGCTGGAAATATCCTATGTCATGTGGAACTATGGTCATGCGTTACATACATACACACACAGGTAAAAAAATAGAAATTAGGAAATAGAAGAGGTGGAAACTGATCATGCTAGGGGAAGTTAAACTAATTAAGGGGTGTACTATGTTTGTTTATTTGAAGAAATAGCTAGCTAGCTACCTGAAATGTTTTGAGTTCATACTAAAAGCCAAGCATTCCACTGATTACTATACATCGTTTCACGTGATCTGTTTCTCTGACTCCCCAGTGCACAGGCTGGATTCTGTGGTTCATGAAACAAGTCTCATCACTTGCTCACATAATGGCTACTTTTATTTAATTAATTGATTATTTCAGTTTGTAATGCATGCTCATAAACTTAATGCTCCAACACAAATGCCTTGGTTATTACCTGTTATCACACTCTTTGATTTTCCTTTCTTCCCCCCCAAACCTTTTGTTTATCATTCTTTTTGTCTTTTTACACACACACACACACACACACACACACACACACACACACACTTTTTGTTGTTGTGCCAGGAATTGAGTCCAGGGCCTCCTTCATGCTAGGCAGGTGCTCTGACACTGAGCTATATGTACCCCTTACTTATAATTTTAT
Organism: Zapus hudsonius; assembly: GCA_004024765.1. NCBI lineage: Eukaryota > Metazoa > Chordata > Mammalia > Rodentia > Dipodidae > Zapus > Zapus hudsonius. The sequence goes on along the minus strand of PVHP010048344.1, from coordinate 2,898 downwards.
TAGCTGCTATATGAACTTGTAAACATAAAACATTCAGTGTTGTCTAGCTCTATGAAAAAATGCTATCCAGAATCTTGAGAATTTACCTTCTTCCTTTAACATATCTCTTAAAGTCATCCAAATTATACTGTGCTTTTATGCTTTTTAGCATATCTACAAGCCTGTGAATAGAACAATATACACAAGATAAAGTTGAAACTCAGAGAATGTAATGATCACGCTCAGGGAACAATGGCTCAGAAGACCCAAAGCTGAGCTCTTCACCAAGATGCTTTGCTAAGTTCTCCATTCTATGGAGTGTGCTATCTCTACTTTGTCTATCTATTGTCTATACATATACATATTTATATGCAGACATAAACGTCATCAGAGAATGATCCAGCTCCAGCTGATAAAGATTGTTAAGCTCTGGTAGAAGAATAGAAATCTATGCATTTAAGTTCAAGTGTTTAGTCCGATAAGACAGACTACATGAGCAGTAAGGGATACCTTAGGAAAAGCATTTGAGGACAGAATAGTGAGAGAGAGAGAGAGAGAGAGAGAGAGAGAGAGGAGAGAGAGAGAGAGAGAGGAGAGAGAGAGAGAGAGAGAGAGAGAGAGAGAGAGAGAAGTGCTAACATGTACTTTCTGGAGAATGTCTCAGAACAACGTCCTTATTTTATTCACTCTCTTGTGCTGCAAGGGAAAGCGCCAGGCATTGTTTAACGGAGTCCTTACTCCGCACCTTATAACTGTGTCCTAGAGGCCGGGGAAACTGGATCGCCCTTTCAGGATGCCATTACGGCCAAGCAGAATCTCATTAAAAATCAATTCATTGGGTCCATAAAACCAGTTTATTTTATCTTCCTGGAGTGCCTGCTGCTAGCAGTCACACAGTCCCATTGTGTGGCAGTCTTGTCTATTAGGAACACTGAACAAAACATCTATTTAAAAGATTTCCCATTTTTATGTTAAACTTTATAATTTTACACTAGTTTAAGTTGACAGGGTTTGCTTCCCAAGCTTCAGGTATCTCGTTACATACAAGTAGCATGGCCAGTCCTAAAGTTGCTAATTAAATATCCTCCATTATGAACTAGATGTTGTCCAATGTGATCGTGAAGATGTAACTGAGCAGCAGGGGAGCTGTGAGGACATGACTTAGTCAGGTTCAGCAATTTTTCACCCGGCTGCTCTCTGATTGCTGGGTTGTGCCTATGGTCTCTACCAGCCATCACCGATCTCGGACTTTCATTCTAGTATCTGTAGGAATCCTTATGGATTGGCTACATTTTACAAATGGGGAGTTGAAAGCACATAGAGACTCCGTGACCTTTAAAGGTCACACCCTGAATGAGCAACAGAGGCATGAGAAACCAGAGAGGCGACTTTGTCTGCATCTGGAATCTTTTAACTCTCCCGACCCCCTTCAGTGGATTTAGGGGCTGATGAATTTCAAAGATCACTGACCTCGTGGAATAGTGTCTGGCAATGAAACATACAGGCTTGAATTCCTTAGATTTCAGCAATTGGGGTCTATGACGCAGGCTCAGTCTGCATTTTGGAAGAGTGCATTGTCCTTGAGGGGAGTGAGGAAGGATGAGAAGGAAGGTCGGGCTGGGAATGCAGTAGGGTGAGATTCAGATCAGCACAGACATCCAGGACTCTTTCCTACCGCCTCAGTGGAAAATAACGAGACTGTCCTCGTCATGAGCTCTTGCAACTTTGACAACTGTTTTCTCGCCAAGAGCACACACATGGAACCTGGGTCTCCAGGATGCCTCCTGCAGAACGCCAGGTCTGCAGTGGGTAGTAGAACAAACAGGAGGGTCCTCTTCCAACAGGTTTGCATAGGTCTATACCTTTGCCTTCCTCCATGGAGATTCACAAGCATGTTATCATACTGATGGCTCTGAAAAGTCCTGTGTGGATGAAATCTTATTTTAACTTGTCTGACCATGGACTGTGTGTGTGTGTGTGTGCATGCGTGCACGTGTACATGCCCATGTATGTGAGTGCAGGTGTACATGTTCATGTATGTGAGTGCATGTGTACATATTCATACATGTGTGTGCACATTTACATGCTCATGTATGTGAGTGCAGGTGGACACCTTGTATAGCACGGGTGCAGAGGTCAGAAGACCACTTCGGGTCTCGGTCCTCACCCTCCATCTTTTCTGAGGCAGGGTCTCTCACTGTTCATCACCAGGCTCGCTAGCCCATGAGCTTCCAGATCTGCCTGCCTCAACCTCCCTTTTCTCTGTAGGCACGCTAGGATCACAGCCACATGTGACAGTGTCCAGCTCTGAAGTGAGCTCTGGGGCTTTGGGTGTGACAAGTGCTTAATCCACCTCCCTACCCAGTGCGTGTGCCTGTCCCCACTCGGCCACTCAGAGCACCTTCCACACTCCCCCGTCCAGAATCTTCTGTGAATTGGCTTTGTGCTGGCATTTGCCTGGAGAGAAGACTAGGAGGCGACAGCACCAAATGAGAGCCATGAGAACTTGAAGGTCAGACATGCTGGCAGGGAAGAGGCGGAGACATGAAAAATTAGGGGTCCAGGAAGTGAAGTATGTAGTAATGAACAGACCCTGAAGCTCTATAAAGAAAGTGAGGATGTTCCTTGGGGTCTGAGGGGGCAGGAGGGTGGCAGGGCGAGTCGGGCACTAGGGCCTTGAGTAGGGAATGGACTCAGCACTGAGCCAGGCACATGGACACCTGTTTCACGAAGTCCCATCAGAACTCGGGGCTGGGACTGGGGAGAAGCCTCGGGGAATACAGTGCTGACTGAGCAAGTGTAGGGCCTGGATTCGGAGTTTGGACTCCCAGCACCCGCCTAAATGTTGGGTGGTGTGACAGCCTACTGGTACTGGCAATACTGATTCTAGAGAAGCAGAGAGACAGCGGTGCCCAGAGC
>PVHP010048343.1:0-12568 GCA_004024765.1 Zapus hudsonius | reverse complement strand
GGGATAATATTCAGCGTTCGATTCTCTGATCTTTTGAGTGTTTGCTTAGTAAGATATGCTCAAATTTTTCCTAAATTTCGATATGTCATTTTTCCTTTCAGCTGAGTAAAATTCCATCGTGTAAATATACCACAGTTTCGCTGTCCATTCCTCCATGGATGGGCATTTGGGTTGATTCCAATTCTTGGCTAGTATGAATTGAGCTGCTATAAATATAGTTGTACAAATGTTTCTGCTTCGAGATGTGACATCTTGCGGGTAGATGCCTAGTAGAGGGAGGTCCATTGGTAGTTCTATGTCCATTCTGTCTAGGAGTCTCCACACTGTTCCATAGCAGTTGAACGAGTTTACAATCCCACCAGAAGTGAATGAGGGTTCCTTTTTCCCCGCATCCTCACCAGCAAAGATTGGTGTTGGTTTTCTTTATGATTGCCATTCTGACTGGGGAAAGGTGGTATCTCATTGTGGTTTTGATTTGCATTTCCCTGATGCTTAAGGATGCTGATCACTTTCTTAAATGAGACAAGGCCATTTGTGTTTCCTCCTCTGTGGATTCTCTGTTGAGATCAGTACCCCATTTTGTGAGGGTGCTGTTTGAGATTTTATTATGTATTTTTTGAGTTCTCTGTAAGATCTGGAGATTAGGCCTTTGTTTGAGTTATAGCTGGTAAAAATCGTCTCCCAGTTTGATGGGGGTCTAGATTAAACTTTTAAGATAAGCAGTTTACATTGTACTCAGAATATTACCATGATTTTGAAAAACCATTAAGTCAAAAATTCTTTTGAGGAAGTGTCTATTTTCTCCAGGCTGGTTGTGAAAATAGTTTTTTTTTTTTTTAGAAAAATTAGGAGAGAGTATAATAATAAGCAGGTGATCCTTGCATGGTGCAAGTGTCTTTCTTGTCTGGGATTCTGGTTTCTATCTACCCTTTGCTCTTTCTAATACATTTTTCTTAATATCCCACCTAATTTATTGATGGAAATTGGTTACAGTAAGATGGTTTTCAAATTTTCCTTCCTTTTATAGCTATCTTAAATGTTACTGTTTTGAGTCAGTGATGAATGACAACTTCTATTGAGTTTTCCTTTTTCCTTCCTTTCTTCTCTTCTCCCTTTCTCTGTCTTCCTCCTCATTTTCATGTATTTGTTCTGCCTTGATTTACTCCTCTTTCCCTTCCTTTTTCACTTTTAAGGTACCCTGACTACTTGAAACATGGTAGAAGAACTGAAAGTTGTATGAATCAAACAGATGAAAGTCCAATCCTTACCCATCACCCAGAAGAGCTTACAAGTTACACTTGCAAAGACTGTTTTGTCCTCCCAGTGTAACTGCAGGAGAGCTTCCTTTGAGTCTTCAGTGTTTCCCAGTGAAGGATAAATAATGCTGCGTATTGAAAGCATGGCAGCCAGTTCCTTGCATCAGCCGATTTAATTTCAATGAGCACTCTTACCTCTTCCCACCACTTCTCTCACCATAAAATTCACACTTAATTCATGCAAAAGACTTCAGACACAGTAAACTTTTTATCAGTAGATGAGAAATTTTAATTAGATTGAAATTAATTTAATAATTTGTCTTCAAAGCAACCTTTGAGAATACAATTAGTTTCCTATTATAGTGCTGAGATTCAAGCAAGTTTATTTCAGAAAAAAAAAACATTTCCCCAAATGATGAAATTGAAAATGCTTATTCTGCTATTATAATTTTGCTGTTTTCCAATATTTAAATGCACTCAGTGCCTTAGGAGGAATTTATTTTATGTACTGTTTTGATTTCTTTTTATTAGTTTGAAGAAAATCAGATGATGGGAAAAGGGGGCATTTGATTTATTTTCATCATATTTTTCTAACAAGAATGATAATTACGAAAGTCTTTCACACATTAACACAGAATGTTAAAAGTTTATCTTTATTATAAAAAGAGATTAATATGCTTTATTTTGGTCATATTAGATATTTCATTTGAAAAATATAGATGCATTTTTGATCATTTAGATATTTGCTTATCTTCAAGCAAGTAGACATATATAATTCTCACTACATATGTATGAATGTATATTATGAAGTTATCATGACCAAGATATTAGCAAAAGATAAGTAGTACTGAGAAAGGAATGCTTATTTTCAAAAATAAATATACCTACTAATTATACCCAAATATTATGAAGAGTTAATCTCATCTGGCAGAGTTAATTAGATATTTTTTTCTTTAAAATAAAATGCCATCTACTACACAAATCTACCAATAATACAAAATGATTTATGATATACTAAGAAGGAACATTATGGCTACTGCCATATTCCTAGGTTTATACTCCATGTCTTTTCAGTTTTATTATTTTATTGATTGGATTGGGGTCATCTATAATTTTTTCCCATGGGGGAAACTATTTTAATTTTTTTCCATATTTATTTTCAATAATTAAATACACTGTATAAGCTAGTCATATGATGGTACCCCATTTCCTTCCTCCATGTCCACAACCTCCTGGGGGCCTTCCTCTGTGGCCTTGCTGGACCAGATCATGGGATAGGGGGTTATGGCTTGTACAGTTTATCTCCTGCCTGAGTGATATGCAACATCTCAGGTCCTGTTTGATAGGATTGTGTTATCCATGGTTCTTGCTGCCTTCTGAAACATACAAATAAAACATCCAATGGTGAGTGAGATCACATGAGAAAAATATTAATTTGGTGAGATTCTAATGGGTATAGCCCCTCTGTAGATCTCTGGTCAGCGGGAGTTTTCCCTTGGACCCCAGGATCTTGGTCCTCATGGTCCTCATATGGGTTTACCATGGATCTCAGTTACAATTAAGGACTATTTGCCACTTAGCAGATCTCTTAGCCAATTAGTAAGCCATTGATTACCCACCTAGGTTTAGCTCCACTATTACACAGATGAACACTTCTTGGCTTGCTGGTCTCTTCCATATAGCATAGCCCTCAGCATTCTTCAGTAGCATCATTCAGTGATGCATATCAGTGACTTCTGCTATCTCAGAATATCTTTGGTAAATTTCCCCTGGTGGCTCCTATAACACCTTCCAGCACTACATATGCTGCCATCTGGGAGCTGGTTACCACTCTGGATTAACAGGGTTGCTCAGTGTTGTGTGACTACCAACTGGTATCTTTAGCACTAGGGTCTTACCTTTAGCCTGGTGTGGGTATTCAAAAGCTTTGACATAGCCTGTCTTGTTTTGGGGAACTCTTGGGTCTCTGATCAACAGCTCAGTGTGGGAAGTAACCAATGTCTGGGACAGGGAGTTAGTTACAGGCCACAATAAGATCTACTCCAAATCCATCCATTTTTCTTTAAATTTCATTATGTCATTATTCCTTTCAGCTGAGTAGAATTCCATAGTGTAAATGTACCAACAACAGACCCAGCTATCTTTCTACTGGGCATCTACCCTCAAGATTTCTCACCTCAGCACAGGATTGGAATCAACTCAAATGCCCATCAATGGAAGAAAGGAATGGATATCATCCATAATTTTTAATGTGGGATGATGAACTATGAAGTTTCTTATATTTACAGAAGTAATAAGCATAGCCATTAGTTATATTGTAGTTTTAAAATAAACATTAAAGCTAATATCAATTAATATAACTGGATAAAGAGAAACGTGAAAGAGCTTTCCTGAGTCTGTAGCAACCAACAGTGTGATACATGGATCCTTTCTTAGGTGTAGAGTCTGTTTTCCTAGAGGTTAAAAAAAAGAAGAAAGGGTGATAGAGAGTTGTTCAGTCCATATTCTAGAAAAAAAAGGATGATATTAAATACATTCTAGTAGATTGAATGTGGAATGTCCCCCACAGTCTCATGTTTGTGACTTTGCCTCATACTCATTCCCCAGCTGGTAAAGCTTCTCAGAGGTGAAGTCTTGCTTCATGAGATGTGTGATTAAGGGCAGAGTTTGAGTTTTATTAGTGCAGCTCCAAGCCTAGTAATGACACTTATTTTATTCAGATTTGTGACAGTTTCCTGCTAGTGCCATGTTCTCTCCACCATGGTAAAACTTCTCCTTGAAACTGTAAGCCTGAAAGAAATCCTTTCCTCCCATAAGATTCACCTGGTTGGGTGATTTATTCTAGAAACAAGAAAATATCTGTAACAGTAAATTGTTACCTAAAGTGTGCTTGCTGCTGGGTAAGCCCTACCCTGTGGGTTTTCACCTTTTGGAACTGTGTTGTCAGAAGAATGTGGAGGGATTTGAAATTTTGGACTGAAGGAGCCTTGCAGTGCTGAAGGAAGAGCTCAGTGGGTTGTTACAGGAAGAGTTTAAATGACATAGCTGTGACCTGTGTAGGCTGTGTAATGGTGTTTGTGAGGGGAAAAGGGGCCCTGGTCGGCAATGGATTAGAAGCTGCATTCTCCTGTGTCTTGAGAACTTGAACAAAGATGAATTTAAAAGTAACAAAGTGGCATATGACAGAGGAAATGTGAGCAGGTTCATAATCCCGGCACAGAGGTTGCAAGTTTCAGCTGCAATTGTTGAGAGTTTTACACCATTGAAATTGAAATTGGCCCAGCTGTTTTACCTTAGGACCATAGGAGGTCTGCTGAGTATTTTGAAAGAAGGGGTTTTGCTGGTTCTAAGTGTCATTTTAGAAGTCTTAAAAATGTAGGGAAAAGAGGGTCATTGGATTTACAACATGGTTTTTTGGAGATATGATGTGGGCCAGGGTTGAAATTTCTGCATGAAGACCCTGTAAGGCCATGGCACGGAGTGCGAAGGTGAAGCATAGGTTCCATTGGAGACTCCAGGATTGTGAAGATGCCTTGACTATGGGAAAGACACCAAGTAAATAGTAAAAGGACACTATAGCAATCATAAATTGACCATGTCTATTAATATTAAATTGTCAATTTGTAGCATTTGTTATTGTGAGACACTACTCTGCAAAGGGAGATAACTAAAATTTTCATTATTTAAAAGAAAAGGTGTTGTGAATCAATATATTTCAGTTTTAAGTTTTATTTACTTGGGGACCTTTATCTTCTCATTCTTCTTCAGTATTCTCTTTTTCACCAAGTAGGCCACATATGCGATGTTAATCACATCAGTTGTGAAATATAATATAAGTTATAATTTAGTTTTGAAATGGTACTCAGTGAACAATATAAAAGCTCTTGAGGAATTAAAAACAATGTTTTGTACTAGGAGATACCAGACAAACAGAAGCATGGTTCTGGACATAAACAGTGGCACTTCTATTACTGTATTACACAGACAACTGGGAGAAAGAATCATTATACATATAGGAAAGTTTAACTCTTTATTTTAAGAAATGGTAAATCTACACTAAATACTGTAGAAATTGGCTAAAATTAAGAGATATAATTTTCATTTAAAAGATTAACATCAAATTTAAGAAAGTAAGTTTGCATGTTACGTTACTGATTTTTAATCACCAGGTACAAAGTTACATTTGAATTGCTTAGGTATCTAATTTATGCACCTTAATTTGCATGTGTGTGGTGGAAGTACATGCATGTAGAACTCTTTGATGAAAAAAATATATATACATTCTTCAAGAACATACATATTTCCAAGATTTTCAGATCAAATACACCTATGTTTGCCCAACTTTGAACTTGATTTCAGGATTTCAATAATTGAAAAATGGAAATCTAAGTCAACATAATTTTTATTATTTTATTTGTTCTTATTACCATAAAAATAATTAGTCTAAGTCAACTTTAAAGGAGAATATTTGATAATCATAAAATTATATTTTTCAACTAGCTAAATAATGCAAATACCAGTGTCCAAATTTTAGTAATTAAAAGATCTACTTAAATGTTTAGATATTTTTATAATATTGAAACCCTCAAACCATTACTGACCCATTACTAAGTAACTGATATACCCGTTCCATTACTAAGAACTGATTTTTAGCAAATATTTATCAAAAGAACAAATTAAACATATGGAAATATCCATTCACTATGTTTGTGGCCAATAAATGGTAACTCCAAATGTTATTTACCACTTTAGCTTTTCTGTTATTCCACTTAATTTTCTTAATTTTTTTTCTTTTACTTATTTATACCCCATGCCCTCTTTACTTTCCAGATTTAATTTTGTTTACACTTTTAAGTTTATCATTAAAGTAAGATAGTAGTTTTAGGAGTCTCAAATGTCAAAGTTTGGGTTGAGTTCTTTAAAATCGCCTGCACTCACAAAAGTAATATACAGAAATTGAACTTGCAATTTCATTGTCTTGTATAGTATGTGGTATGATATTCACAATATAGGTAATTAAGTGAGATACACAGAAGCAATTAAAAATGTGAAAATCTAAGTGACCATGAGTCAGCACAACAAAGTTTACTTAACAATAACTGACATAGATATTTTAATTTTTTAACTATCTTGAATAAGACTGCGTTTTTGATTTCTGTTTCAGATAATTCACGTTGGTATTTAGTAACTTAGTGATTTTTTTTTCACATTAACTCTAATTAATTACTTGTTCTAAAGTGACAATTTGGTCTTTTCATTTAGGTTTCAGCAAGGTTCAACTACACAAAGGCTCTATACCCTTTCCTTTACCTGATTAATTAGACTGGTGACAGCGAGCATTTTTGTCTTCTTCCACATCTTAGAAAGCAGTCAGCTTTTCCTCACCAGTATGTTAGCTGTTGGCTTAGTATAAATGACTTTATGGTATGTTCCACCTAAGCACAATTTGTTCATCATTTCTATTGTTAAATGTTGCACTTTTTGTTGAAATCCAGATTTTTACTTAGAAACTGTCAAGGAAAACAGGTGAAATAAAATGGAATTTAGGGGTAACAACAGATTTTTCAGCCCCTGATGTGTTTGTATTGATTTGTTCCTGGTGATAGCATGTCCTAAAATGTGTGTAGAAAACAGGTATTTTATGACAGAATTGTTGTGTAATGCATTCTCTTTGTGGATTTCAGAGGAGAAAAATAAAACAATTTCACTGATTAACAATGTCAAAAAAGTGCCACTAACTACCCATTATTCAAATGAATTTTAACAAATTCATTTTCTTATCTATTATACTAGCTTTTGTCTTTAATTTTCATATAACTTGTTTGTTGATGTTCATATTTAAACCATACATACCCCCTCCAAGATGAAACCTACTGTTATGGGACTTGGAAGAATAGGAGGTCCACTGGCCTGTGACCCCCAAACTTTAGGGTCTTGTCCATCTTAACAAAGAATTGAGGAAATGGACTCTGAGAAGGATCAATTATGAATCACAACATTTATTTTGGGGAAGCTGTTATCCAAGGACACATCCAGCTCTTGTTCTAGTTACAGAGTTCCATTAAATTTTTCTGCAGTCTCTCCTTCCCCATAGAAAATTCATAAGCCAAGCCTCCAAATGCAATTCTCTCTGCACTTAGCATTTCCAAATTCTCACCAGAATAGTCTATAGAACTTGGTGTACTGCTATAAAAGGTGTCTTCAATTGTAAGTACCAAATTCATGTCCATTCCTCCAGCACACAATTTCCAGAAGAACAAAATATCACCTCACTCTCTGGTAATAAAGCTGTTGTGGTCACCCACACACCACTGGGAGGAATCTCCAAACTAGGCAGTTTTGGGAGGAAAGTATTTATTGAAGTAACAGATCCAGGGAAAGTTCCATAATAGAGAAAGAGGCTGGCCCTCTTTCACAGGTCCAAGCAGAGAGAGAGGAGAGAGAGAGAGAGAGAGAGAGAGAGAGAGAGAGAGAGAGAGAGAGAGAGAGAGAGAGAGAGAATCCCATCACCAGCAACTCCAGAGTAAGCAAGCACACTCAACTGTCAAACAACAGAAACTCCAGGTTTAATCTCAGACTGTTCTTTGCATATGTATAGCTAGAATTCCAGACCCACCTCAGAACGGCTGGAGCTTAGACCAAGACGACACACTCCCCAGCCAAGCACTTGGAGAAAAACTTTAATAATCTATTGAGTCTATTGGGGAACATTCATTCAAACAACCACACCATGGGAAGGTTAGAAAGACTCAAGACAGAATAGAATTCCTTGCATATCTGGAAAGGAAGATATAGGGAGTATAGGGAAGATGTGGAATGGGAATCTCCAGGTGAGAAGTCCATGCGGAAAATGTGGAAGACACAGCATGGCAGCCTGGGCCAAAAGATTCAGAGAGGGCCCTGAGCTTAGAAAAAAACACAACAAAGGGACAAGGCACCTAAAACCAAGAGAAGAAAGTGCCCCAGCTGAGAACTCTTTCCCTTCCCAGACAGGCTAAGAAGGGGGAAGGACTTACTGAAAGGAAACCACTAGACTTGTGTCTGGAGAATGCAGCCAACAGATGAAGAGATGGACTATGCTCCTGGTAGGCTTTTTATGTGCCAGAGATCCAATTAGGGATTCTTGTCAGCAGACTCAGGTGTGTGAGGGAAAGACTTGATTGGTTTGTTGACTCAAAGGGCTGACTCAGAGGGACTAACTAGCCCACCAAGTTGTGCTAGAGTAAGAAGTGGGGGGGGGCAATGTTGCTGAGGAATTATTTATAGTCATCTTGAGTGAGATTGGATCAGACAGGAGTTTTGGTTCCAGTGGGGCAGATGAGGCAGCATCTCCCCCTTGATCCTGTACCCTGAATGATTGCATGTAGGAAAAGCTATATTTGCTCCTGTTTTTCCTACATTACCTTATCATAATGAACAATATTATACTATCAGATTAAGTTCCCTAGAACTTTGTTAGGGAGTTGTGTATCAAAAATATTGGTCGTAGTTTGATTGTGTGTGCTTTTGGTTTTGGTATCATAGTTGTACCCATATCAGAAAATATGTTTGAAAGAATTTTTTTTGTCTTTAATTCTTTGTAATTACTTGAAGAAAAGTTTAATTATTTCTCCCTTAAATGTTAAATAGAACTGATCAGTGAGACCATCTATGTTCTGTTTTCTTTTGGTTTTTTTTTTGTGATGGGAGGTGTTTCATTACAGATTCAATTACATTGTTTCTCTAGTTTCCTTCTTTACATTAGCATGCAAAACACAGTGGAATAATGTTGAATATTTGTTTTCACAACTGTTCACATGGTCTGTAAACTCTGGAGGAAACTGGAGTTCAAGTCTGCTTGAAATACCTAAGAGGACTCCTAGTAGTTATAAAAACTTGAGAATTTTATTATGTGGTCAAGTATTTATCCTCATGGACACTTATAGAATTCTGTGTATATTTAATTTAAGCATGACATTTATTCATGTACTAATATACTTCATTTTGTATAGAAAGAACATTCCCTTATCCTAAAAAACAACTAATTTCCAGTGAAGATGGAGGAATCATAGCCTCTTGAGCTCTGGGGGTGAAATCAGGCAAGAATTGTAGGGCTTCAGTTCTAGGTACTAGTAGGTCCTAGCAGACCTCCACTAGGTAGATGCTGGTGTTCACCTTTGAGAATCTGCCAATCCCTATGCTCACAGGAATCAAGGAGCATCTGGTGTCTACCTAACTTGGGCTGTCTGAAGTCAGGCTGGAAGGGCAGTCCATGATCTGGCCCTTCCCCACACCTCCTGTATTCAAATAGGGAACTAACCCACTGAATGGGTACATAAAGTACAGAAGCCAGGTCCCATGGTTCTGCCTCATCCAATGCCTCCCACTTGCAACCCACCCCATGACATTATCCTCTCCTCACAAAGTCAGCCTCAGCAATCCAACAACCCCACACCTGACAACTCCATGGGCCCCCACCCATCACAAGTCCCCCCCCCACCTCTGGCATCTGCCTATCTGAGCCCCTTTGGGACAACACATCATTTCTCTAATGAGTCTGACTTGCTCCATACAATAATCTTTATATAAATCTATCTACATCTATACTTATAGGTAGATGATATGGATAGAGATAGAGATAGATATATACAGATATAGATTAAATATAATATGCTATAAGGCATAATCGTGTTCATGGTCATGTGACATGTGGATCTGAGGTATTTTTTTGTGATGTCTTATATGGATTTGGATAGTGTGGCCTCTTAACTTAATTAGGATTCATTTATTTTACATTATTGTAGTAGTTTGATTCAAGTGTTCCCCATAAATTTAATGTGTTCTGAATGCTTGATGCCCAGCTGATGGAAGTTTTGGAATTGGCACCTTGCTGGACCTGTGCTGTTGGAGGAAGGCTTATGGGGGTTATAGCCAGTTTCCCTCCTTACATCCTGCCCCCTACTGAGAGGGCTGCCTTCCCGTAAACATCAGAGACCCACCCAACTTTACTAAACAGGTCAAGTTGACAACAAAACTTAACCATCACACAGGCTTTGTCTATACATTCCCCCAAAATAGGTCCTGCCTCCTGAGGGCACTGTAGAGGCCAGTCTTTAGAGATGCAGGGTGGAAATCCTACCTTGGCAGGAGCAGTTGGACCATGTGGGCCAGGCTAGGCAGGCTAGTGAGCCAGAGGACTTGGAGGTGATGATCCAGTGAGGGGGGCCACAGGGTGGAAGGGCCTGCTGCCTCAATAAACTGGTCATATTCAAAACTTGGTGCAGTAAGGATCTACATTAGCAAGTCTCAAGATAAAAAGGCTCACTCCTAGTTTCTCTTCCTGTGGCACCTCAGAAATACTGGGGTTTATGACATCATACTAGAGCTCATAACAGATTGGCCCTTGTGACATTCTGCTGGAACTTGTGTCCAATAAGGTAGCTGGGGGTGGGTGGGTAACATAGGAATTGGGGAAGGAGAAAGAGGTGACTCCCTTTGAACAAGGGAGAAGCCTATTGGACTTCACAGTTCCTGGGCTTTCTGATGCTAGTGGACCAAGATGGACCACTGCTTAGAGGGTGAGGTCCCAGCCATACATAATAGAGATCCTGACCCCTGCCAGGGTGTATCATTCTCAAATCCTAGGGCACAGGCAATTTAGATCCTGCCAGACCTCCAGGGGCCCCGCCTGAGTCTCTGTGTAGCCTTGAACCAGACCACCTTCTCTGTGACCACCCTAGAGGCACTGGCTGCCCTGTAATTTCTGGTGTCCAAGAGAAGTCATGGGGCTCTGAGGTGACTGTGTACTGTATTCCAACATCTATCTCTTCTTGGCAGGCTGGTTCTCTTCACTTCATTTTAGATGTTTGGTAAAAACATATTGAAAAGTTGCTGATGTTGCTCAGTTGGTAGAGTGCTTGCCTAGCATGCATAACCAAGCACATAAACTAGAGTTGGTAGATCAAATTTAGAACCCTAGCATTAACGAGTTTGATGCAGGAGGATCAGAAGAAGTTCAAGTCATCAACAGTTACCCAGTCAATTCAAGTCAGCTTTATATTTCAAAGAAACATGAAAACCATTTGAAAGCACAGGCCTCCTGAGACACCAGGCTTTCTCTAGAGACGCTAAACTACCCAATTGTGTAGTGTAGGGTCTCTAGATGTATGATGTGCCTTCCAGAGCATCAGCATTTCTGTAACTGGCATCATTCTTATACATATTCCAACCAGGTGTGTGGGAGCTCACCTCTAATACCAAAAATTATTAGGCTGAAGATAGAGAATCTTGAGTTCGTGTTTAGACTAAGCTGCATAGTGAAATCCCATTTCAAAAATGAAAGAAAAAGTCTCATTCCCAAAGTGGCTTCAGCTTGCATATATATATATATATATATATATATATATATATATATATATATATATATATATATATATATATATATATACCCTAAATATCTAAATGAGAAGAAAGATTTATTTGGACTCAGATTCAGAGATTTCAGATGATTATGTCTTGTTCCTGTTACCTTTGGCATGAGACATGGTGTATGTGAAGAAGCAAAATGGCTCCGCTCATGGGAGCGTGGAAGAAAAGCAGAGAAAGAGGAGGAGTGGGTCTCAGTTTCCTCTTCAAGGGTTCACTCACTTGACCTAACTTCCACTAGGCTGCACTGCCTAAAGATTTTACTAGCTCCCCAGAGCATGGCTGGCCAGCAAGCAAGCCTTTAAAATGAGGGACACCTGAGTTCCATAGAATTAATGAAAACAGCCACCCCAGGCCTCTGTCTGCTGTGACTGATATCACAGGTGAGCATAGTCACACACTTCTATTTTTTTTTAACTTGAGGTCATGTGATCTCAGTGACTCAGGGGTCCTTAATGCTTAAGTAGCATTGTTCTTAAACATTTGAGTCATCTCCCAGGCCCTTGTCATTAGTATCTCATGCACTGAGTGAATTGGTGCCCAAATAAGAACAAAAAGAGGTAAGGAATTGATCATTCTAGTTGGAGATTAAAAACAAATGACTGACTAGTAAAAGAAATAAGAATGCAAAAAAACAAAAAGCAGCCATTACCCCTAGAATGAAATTGGGCATTGAGGAAGAGCCCAAAGCTGAAGTTCCCCTCTTTGGCTGGAGCTCACTGAGGGCAGAGAAGACAGTGGATACTTCAGGCAGAAGCATGTCTTCCAGAGCTCAATGAGGACAGAATTTTGCTGGCAAAATCTGCCAGCCTGGGATTGATTCCATAATACCCACATAAAGCCAGATACACAAAGTGGTGGTACATGGATCTCTCTCTCTCCCCCTCTCTCTTTCTCCTCTTGTTCTC
>PVHP010048342.1:0-12574 GCA_004024765.1 Zapus hudsonius | reverse complement strand
TATTGGAGTCAGCAAGGAGTCGTCTCTGGAGTGGTCCAAGCTGAGCCAGGGTGAGGTCTCCTGGGAGGTGGTGGGACCGGGTGAGCACAGCGTGCGGCTCCTGGAATTCGTGGGGCTTTGCAGGAGAGTTGTATCAGTACACACCGACCAAGAAGGATGAAAATTCTCTGAAGGCTCGGGCTGAGCTGGAAGGCTGCTTATATCTGTTGGAATAATTATAGCTAGACAGTGGTAAATAGGGGCTGAAGGAATTCACATAGGGATTGGAATGTCCTTCGTGCCATAGCAAGGCTGTGTCCCTGATGTGATGCAGGTGGTTGCTGTGAGAGAAACAGAGAGGCACCTGGCATCTGTGGGCCTGGAATTAAAACAAAGGAGATGCCCATCCTTGGCTAAAGGACAGCAGTTTGAAGAGCCTGGGTGGAAAAATAGTTTGTTATTGAGAAAAAAATTTTAAGAGTGATGTTAATAGTAACAGCAGTCAGCAAGGGACTGGGATAAAATTGTAAAAGTAGCAGTTTGAGGCATTTGGTGGAGATCCGCAGAGAGAAGGCGCCACTGAGGAGTAAAATTTGACCTGTATGAATAAAGCAGTTGGCATACATTGACAGTTCACCTCGGGCAGCTGTGAGGAAGAAGAAAATTGAATTTAGTAAGGCTGTTGAGAGAATTAACTTTTAAGGAGGCAAAATTTTTTGTTTAGTAAGGCTGTTGAAACAATTAGCTTTAACCATTAGGAGAATGATTTAGTATTTAAGTTCGAGTAGAAATTTGTAGTTGGAATCTTATAGAGTTAGACCAATTTTCTGAGAATGAGCAAAAACATTTGGCAACCTGGTCTTTGATAGATTTATAAGTAGAGCATTCTCTGAGGGTATATCCCCCCTTTGTTTTTGTAAACAAGCAGCGAAGGAAAAGATTTGCCTCATGGAGGCTGGACCCTGGAGACGTCCAGGGCTGTGTAGTAGAAGAGTTACCCCCCTCAGGACTTGGGAGCCAGACTGATAGCATAAATGCTATTGGAGAAAAGGTTAAAATGACTATTTTTTTTCTGAAGGGCCATATGGAAAACATATCATTTTTTATATTGAGGGGATTTGTTAGGGAGTTTTTGAAAGTAAATTTTGGGGGTTTGGTCTCTATTATTTTATAGAACTGAAGATGCTCCCTTGGTAAAGGCCACTGTTTAGCCTGGGAGTTTTTGAAGGTAAATACCAGGGGGCCCCTGAGGCTCAGCGGGAGCCTGAGGCGTGGGCTGCCTGGGGCCCAGGCTCAGGGTGCTTTTGCCCCTAGCTGACTGGGTTGGTCCAAACTTAATGTATGGCCTGAGGGTTTTCCAGCTGTTTGTCCGTGTACCCCGGCTGGAGGGTGCTTGGCCGAGCAAAGCTGTGGAGATGCCACTTGAGCAGGGGGTGAGAGAGCCCGAGAGGGCCAGGCGGGGTCAGGGGCTCCAGCGGCAGGGGCTAGAGCCTGGCGAGGCAGGGTGGGGAGAGCGAGGGTCCAGCCAGTGCCTCAGGGAGGGCAGGGGAGGGAGCGAGTTTGATTTTAGGTTTCTCCAGCACCATGAGCATAGATCTGGGCACAGGAGAGTTATTAGCGCTTCTGTCTGAAAGGCTGGGTGGCGTGTCTTTGAGGCTCTGTGGCTCACAGAGCAAACCTGTGAGCAGCACAGGTTTCTTTGGTACTGCGGATGAGGGCAGAGGCAAAGCTGGATAGATAGGTCTGGGCATTGAGGGGTTAACAGCGCTTTCTCTGGAAAGGCCGGTGGGCATGCCAGACTGTGGCTGGGGCTGTTCAGGCTTTAGGTCAGCTGGAAATCACTGAGCTGGTTGTGCAGTGGCACATACAAATATTTGTTTTAATTCTTCTATGGCATTTTTTAGAGATTGTATATCTGTCCTTGAGTTATCCTCGATGTCCTTTTTATTAGAACTGGTATTCTTTTGTTTTTTAGGGGCAGATTTTATTTCGGGTTGATTTAAACATTATTTTATCACTGCTAAAATTGGGAGAAAGGAAGGGGAGGTCTTTTTGTTTCTAGCTAGGTACTCTATTTGGCACCACACTTGTGAATCATAGGGGCTGTTGGGATCTGCCCAAGGGGAAATCATAAGGGCTTCCTCCCAGAAGGAAGTGGCCTTTTTCTTGGAAAGCTTAAGTCCTTGTGATTTTAGAAGTGCCTGTAATGCCTTGGCTGGAACGCTTTTCTTTTTGGACGTGGAATTTCCCATGATAGCAAAAGATGTAGAAGTGCTGAGACTGTTAGGCAACGTTCCCTCACTGTAAGGGGGATTCCCTAGCAGTTCAAGTGCCAGCCTCACTGCAAATTTCGGAATTCGGTGGCCCGGTCTAAGAGCATTTATTGGGTCAATGCGTTACAGATTTGATTCCAGATAGACTATGATAGAATGGTCATTTGCCAACACCCAGAGGCTGTCGGGGTCAATCCTTCCAGCTAAAAGCCTTCCTTCTCTGCTGAAGAGTAGCCCCAGCCGAGAGAATTCAGTTGCTTTTTTGCCTCCGGAAAGTCCCTCGCGATGGCATGGACCGAAAACAAAGTAGGAAATGAGAGTTTGGAGTCACGATCCCCGACCTTCCCTTATGAAGGGGAACTTACGTGTCCTGCAGAGGTGAACGCTGTTCGCTGTTCGTTCAGTCTGTGGAAGCCACACATTCAGGGCGCCAAGACATTGTTTTCGCCTCCAGGGGTGCCACTGGCCACCGCAGAGGGAAAACAGAGAAGCGGTGGGAGCTGAGCGAGCTGTCAGCTGTCCGCTGTCTCAGGGCTGGGGTCCACAGAGCTGGGGGGATGGCGCAGGGGGGGTCCGGCGAGGCACAGAGGTGAGCAGATGTGTATAGTATATCCACATGGTTCTTTATTCAATTGGGGGAACTTACATTTATAGGAAAAAGGGGGTCAGGGGAATGGGGGATAGGGAAGAGAAAAGGAGATTGGTTGATGGGGGTGGTGAGTTGGTGGCCTGAGAACACCTCATTTGGGGGCTTGAGTGGCGGGAAATACGTGATTTTAGCCACGGTCGGTGGGGATGGGTACAAAGAAATTTTTCTGATACCCAATGCAGTCATGCTGAGATGGAAATGCTGGTTTCTGTGGCTAGCCCATGGGGGTTGGGATTCAGGGTTGATGGAGCCAGGAAACGCCTACCGAATTATCAGGGTTTCACCTCACTCATACATCCTTAACCCTTTGTTCTCCGTGCCCTCAGTAGCAGTGCCAACAGGCAGTGCCCAACAGGCAGGGATATTTTAAAGCTTACAAAAGAGTCAAGATCCCCCCTCCCATACTAAGGGGAACAACCCAAGATAGCCAAGACCTCACTGTTCACCTATCCTGGCCTGAGGCCCCTGCAGCGGTCTGCATTTGGGTGGGAGACAGGGCCCACAGGGAACCTGGCTAGTTATGTCCCATGGTTCAGCACCCAGCTCCCTTCCGTATGTCATTGGTGGGAGCTTTGTGTCTCTTACTGAGCTGTGAGCAATTTGAGTGAAAACAACAATGTCTTGTTCTGTCTTGTGTCCCATGAAGCCCCTCGGAAGACACGGGTCCACAGGGGAGCCTAGCATTCATGTGTCCATGTATTCCAGCAATTCAACAAGTGCAGGAAGGGCCGTGAGGAAACAGATGAGAACAATGGAGAAGTTTCCTCACCTTCACTTCCAACAGCATTACATGGTTGACAATGTGAATTGTTTTTAAAAGGCTAATATTTCCACTCAAAACAATGAGACATGCAAAGTGCATCTTTACAAAAGTCCTTTTAATGTGAGAGGTTGCTATGGAGACCTATGAGCAAGGACATCAATTTCTGGCTTTAGAGCAGGTCAGACACAGTGCATTGAGCCAGGTGGACTGCTGGGTTGGTGCTTCTGTAAGTGGATGTTGGGTGCCTGGGGTTGGAGTTCAGCTCCGAAACACTTACAGCTCTGAGAATCCTGACACCCTCTTCCAGAGTGGGTCACCACACAAGGAGTGCATCTGTGTCCCTGAGGTCACAATATGTGGGCCACCCCAGGCCCAGTCCCAGCCCGGCTTTGGCTGACCGGACTTGGCCTGTCAAATCCACAGTTTATCTTCCAACTTCCAGACAGGCAGGAGGAGCTCCCAGGGCCTCTGGCCAGTGCCTGTGTCTACTCATAAAAACAACCTAATTAGTGAGCCTGTTGGCTTTGCTGCAGGAGGTGTCTGTGATATGATGTGATAAGTAATTATACATCTAATTGCACAGAACCCTCTCGGAAGCCATGAAGACCCACACTAGGTCTGCATTTCTCCATCTCATCTCAGATGCTAAAGAAAACCATAGTAACAACCAGATATGGCAGGTCAAGGATCTAGGCATCCCTTGGGTACGTGGAAGTGAGGATCTGCTGTGGGCTTGCAAGGAGCCTGACTGGCAGCAGGAAGTGTGGGAGTGATATGCAGGCTGGGGCTAGAAAGATGGCTAAGTGGTTAAGGGACTTGCTTGCAAAGCCTAAGAACCTTGGTTAGATTCCCTAGAACCCATGTAGAATAGAGCCAGATACACAAGGTGAAGTATGAGTCTGGAGTCGGTTTGCAGCAACTGGAGGCCCTGGCATGTTCATTCTATTCCTAGTCTCTCTGCTTTCAAATAAATAAATGAAATGAAATGAAAAACTTACAGCCGGGCATGGTGGTGCTCACTTTAATCTCAACACTCAGGAGGCAGAGGTAGGAGGATCGCCGTGAGTTCAAAGCCATCCTGAGACTACCTAGTGAATTCCAGGGCTAGACTGAGACCCTACCATGAAAAAACACAGGCTGCTTTAGGGACATGGGATGGCCGAGGAGTCACCCAGAGATGCACCCATCATCATCAGGGCCATCAAAACCTCTGATGGCTCTTTCCTTCTGCTTCCCAAGCACACGTAAGAGTGGGTTGGGTGTTGGTTCAAAGAGGCTCTGGAAATGTCTGGAAAGACAACGTGGCTTTACAGACCGCAGGTGCCTCCAAGCACCTCTTTCAGTTGGAGGCAAATGTCACTTCTCACTGACATCCAATTTGTTACAGTTTGTACGTCAGGTCCCACACTTAGGGACTGAGGAAGACATTGGCGCTTCTTCTCTGGGGCTCGTCTCTTCTGGATGAACATGTCAGACTACAGGGCACCTTCTGAGCTGAGGAAGTGACCAGCGAAGGTGCCTAGGATGACCTTTCTTGCAGCCTCTTTCTTGCTAACTTTGGGTGGCCGCAGGCAGACGTTGGCCACCAGGAATGCTATGGTAGAAAGCTCTTCAATCACCAAGCCCCTGGCACTGAGCCCCTACCAGGCACTTTGAGTGGTAGCCCAAGCCTGCTCACTGCCTGGAGAGCTTTGAGTGTCAAGGTGCCCAATTGCCCATTTTTCCAGCAAGTCATAAAGTCCCTGGATTAGCCAGTGATTTGTTTTTCAAAGTGGCACCCTTCTTGTTGACTGTAGGCAGCGCTCTACCTGGAAACTTCCTCAACACTCTCAGTGCCCCCAGGTCCTTCCAGAGGCTTCCATTCAACCAGTTTTGCCCAATGCCTCAAAGGGAGGCAGGGGGTTGGAGGATGAGTCACTAGAGGGTGGGCTGATAGTGAGAGTTTGGGGTTCTCCCCGATGTAGAATGGGTGTGCACTGGCTCTCTAAATTTATTTCTCAAGTGGGAGTAGCAATATTTCCCATCTCAGATTCTCATGAGAGTGAAGATACTGCGCTCATGGTACAGTTCCTTGCCTGTACTAACGCCATTATTGTCAGTTATAAGAATATGGGGATGCCAGGAAGGTTGATTAATCAAACCTTGTCATTCACAATACCTTATCACCATTGCTCCTTCCCTGTCCCAGTACCCTGACCCCCCACGCCAAAGCGACCACTTTTGTATCTGCCATTGTCTACTGTCTTGTTTCTTAGGGTTGCTGTTTTCTCATTTACATATTTACCTAAGTACTGTGTTTCCTAATAGACCGGGTGTGTGGCAAAGAATGTGTTCAGTGCGTGTGAGGTCCTGGGTTCAATCCTGGCTCTATGCATACACATACACCACACAGACATGCACACGCACTGTACATACACTTACACATACACCACACACACACACACACACACACATGTTTGTTGTTTAGTCTACCTTGTTTTTGAACTTTAGAAAGTTTCATTTTCTGTGTAGTTCGCTGGTTATTTGCCTTTATCACTTGATGACACCACTCAATATTATGGCAATGTTTCTAGCACTCATCCATATTGATCAATATAACTGTGGCCCTTTCATTATTTTTTCATTATTGGATACTATTCTATTATGTATTTTACTGCTTTATGCATTTATTCCCATAGTGTTAGGTATTTGGGGTTGCTTGTTCTATTTTTGCAAATAGCTTTATTGAGATGTAATTTACAAATCATAAGAGTCACCTGTTTAAAGTGTATAATTCAATGTTTCTTAGCATGTTCAATCTTGAGTAACCATCACAACAGTGAATTTTAGTGTTTATTATCACCCCCAAAAGAAACTTCACTTATCCTTTAGCACTGACTCCCCATTTCGCCCAGTCTTGCCAACCCCCAACAACCACTAACAGACTTCCCTCTAGGTTCTTCTATCCTGGATGCTCAGGGGATGGAATCCTATGATGTGGCCCTTCTGCCTCTTCTTTCACTCAGCATAGTGGGTTCACTGTTGGCCAGGCTGCAGGGCGCATCAGCACCTCCTCTTCTCACAAACCTCCCACATCTCATGTACCTATCCAGCAGCTTGTGGACATTGGGGCTATTTGTTTGCAACCTGCTGCTCTCTCTAATAATATTACTGTGAATATCTTGCCACAGTATTTCCCGGGCACATGTGTTCTGATTTCTGTAGGGCATATTCTTGGAGCTGTTCAGACAGAAGAAAAGCAAATGTTCGACTCTACAAGATAACGCCAAATTGCTCCCCAAACTGTTTTAACAATTTACACTCTCACCAGCAAAATAAAAGATAGCATGACCCGCATCCTTGCTGATATTTAGCCTGGTCCGAATTCCTGGGTTTCCTAAAGCTTGTTTACATTTTCTTTTTTAACAAGCAAAGCCACAGCTCTGCACTTGACCCATTGCCTGCTAATGAGATTCTAATGGAGCTCCGGATGGAAGCCTGATGGCTCCTTCCATAATTAGCAGCTCTTCTCTGTAATGGTTCCAGCTTCGGTTTTCTGACCCGGAATTCCAGGGCTGCTCTGCTTATCCTGAAACTCTCCCTTCCAGATGGGATGACATTGGAGTCACATGACAGAGAGGAGACTGGCTGGCCTGTGTCCTAGGAATGGTAATAATCCTCCCTGTGCATATGTGCACCCACAGCCACCCATCTACCCCACCTGAGGGCACGTGCACACACACACACACACACACACACACACACACACTTATGCCCTGGGCATCCAGCCACATCCAAAAAACAGAATGACAGTACAAGAAGGGGGAACCAACCACTCTCTAATTGGACTGGAGGCCCACTCCACGGGAGGGAACGCTTGCCTGGTACTGAAGACCTAGTCAAAAGCCTATGTTGGGGGAGGTCATGAGCCCTAGGGGAGTAACACCTGCTGTTGTCTGGATAAATGCATATATTATACCCACCAAACTGCCCTGTAATCACTATTTTTAAAAAATGTATATGCCCATATGTCAATGCTACTCTCATTTTTGGCTAGAGAAGCTTCTCTTTTTCAGATGGTGGTGGCCACTGGGATAACTCAAAAGTCACCCTAGTGCCGAGAAGAAGTGACAGTGGAGAGTTCAGCACTGAGACATCTCTATGTCACCCTCCAAAGCTCCAGGATCCATTGTGGAAGAGGTGGGGAAAGATTGTAAGAGCCAAAGGAAGGGCAGGACTGCTTACAATGCAAACTTCCAGACACAAAATGGCCTTGATATTCATGACGTCACAGTGCCTGACACTTTCTACACAAGACCTTCATAATAGGAGGAAGAGATGATGACATCCAAATAGAAGAGAGATTAATTGGAAGGGGGAGGGGATTCAATGAAGGGTGGATTTGAGAGGGGGGAGTGGGGTTTGGAGATGGACATTATCATGGTTTATTGTCTATATTTATTGAAGCTGTCAATAAAAAGTTTCTTCTTGTTGTTTTAAAGAAGCTGCTTTAGGGCAGAAGAGATGGCTTAGCGGTTAAGATGTTTGCCTGCAATGCAGAAGGACCTGAGTTCAATTCCCCAGTACCCATGTAAAGCCAGATACACAAGAGAGTGCTTGTGTCTGGAGGCCCTAGCACACCCATTCTCTCTTTCTCTCTCTCTCTCTCTCTCTCTCTCTCTCTCTCTCTCTCTCTCTCTCATAAATAAATAAATAAATAAATAAATAAATAAATAAATAAATAAATAAATAAAAAATTTTTTAAAAAAAGAAGAAGAAGAAGAAGCTGCTTTAATGGCTCCTAATCCAGGAAGAAACTCCACTCTCCATGAGAGTGGCTCATCCTGTGGGCGCTCAAAGACAGGCGCTCTCACGGTTTGCGTTCCCATTGCCCGTCAACTTCCAGGCCATCAGATTCAAGTTACAGTGAGCATGGTTTCAATTCCCATGCACTGAATTTTCTGCAGAATCTTATTTTATTTCCTTACTATTTTCCTCATTAATTAAACTTCAATAGTGTTTTCCCTCCAGCGGTCTGCAAGTCGCTTCAACAACAAACACTTTAGAGATGGTAGGAACAAGAGAAAAAGAACGAGGAGGAGGAGGAAGGGGTATTGTGATCATCACATTATCATGTGGCATTTTGTTATATTATACTTGTCCTGTAGTGTAGCTGTCCTGAGTTGTATTCTTTGTTTTGAGACAGGGTCTTGCATAGCTCAGGCTGACCTCTGACTTGTGATACCCCTGACTCAGTTTCCTGATTGCATGGGCCAACATGCCCTGCTCAGGGAGGGTGGCAGATAGGGAGGTTGTCAGCCTTCTGTGTGGATATTTCAGAAGACAGACACACTGCTCAGCTGGGTATGGAGAGTAAACACTCCTCTGGGGTCCTTCAAGGTGGGCTCAGCTATGTGGGGCCATTGGCCTGTGATTCTACAAAGCTCATGACAGGGACAGGAGTGATTCTGAAATTTTCCAGATTTACCCGAGACCCCCAGCACCTCCCAAGGCTCTGCCTGTTCACACCACCAATTCTGGCTCCTTCTGTTTTTTTCTCACAGGGGTTGACTCCTAGTCAACTGTTCCCATGTTTATTCCCAGAGAACCTATATTTGCAGGATGATGTTATTAACTACACAGTCAATCACAACTGGGTTGGAATCCCCTATCTGTAGGAGATGTATTTTAAGACCCTGCAACAGATGCTTACAACCACAGATAGCACTAAGCCTTACATACTGTGGTGGTTTGAATCAGATGCCAACCATAAACTCATGTGTTTTAAATGCTTGGTTCCCAGCTGATGACAATTTGGGAGGTGGCGCCTTGCTGGAGGAGGTGTGTTGCTGGGGGTGGCATAGCCAGCTAGAGAGTTCAGCTCACTCTCCTGCTGCTGTTGTCCACCTGACGTTGGCCAGGAGGTGATGTCCAGCCTCTGCTCATGCCACATTTTCCCTGCCATCATGGAGCTTCCCCTCAAGTCTGTAAGCCAAAATAAACCCTTTCCACCCATCAGTTGCTTTTGGTGGGGTATTCAACACCAGCAACTGGAAGGTAACTCCCACACACAGATGCTCTTGTTCATAGGGGAGAGAGGAAGAGGAAGGAAATATTTCCTATCAAAGGCCAGATAGTGTTTGTAAATGAGCCTGTTAGGAATTGGAGTGGGCTTGTGAGGCAGGCAGTCAATAGCTTGTAAACACACCATGGGATATGAGACGTGGAAGGCTTTCTCTACACAGGTGGACTCCTGAACACTGTCTCAGGGCTGCTCTGATGCATTTGTTTTCCATTGTGACAAAACCCCTGACATGAACAGCTTAAGCTTTGTTTTGGCTCATGGTTTCAGATATTTCATTCTTGGCTCTGTTGGCAGAGCCATGATGATGTTATTTTGAGGTAGAACATCCCAGCATCAGGAAGCGTGTGGAGGAGGACGCCACTCACCTGGGGACAGACAGGAAGTAGAGACAAGGAAAGGACTGAACTCCAGCTATATCCTTCAGACGTACGTCCTCAGTGGCCTCCTTCTTCCTCAGGGCCCATACTCTAGAGTTTCCACCACCTCTCCAAACAGAACCGCCATCCGAGGACCAAGCACTTAACACATGATCATGTGGGAGACATTTCATATTCAAACCATGGCGGCTGCTCCAAGAAGGACAAAGGGAAGTGTCTGTCTGAGCATTGGTGATGTTTATTTCTCCTCTTTTCCATTGGTAAACGGTTACTGGTTATTTAAGGAGACTTCTGGGGGATGGGGAGAGACATCTTCATTTAGGGTGTCTCCACCTCGGATGTCAAAGTGCCCCGTTCTGAGTTTTCCTCACTCCTACCCAGTTCTCCACTTCAGTCAAGCATTGGTCTGCTTTCTGCTGCTATGAGTTAGTTTCGATTTTTCAAATGTTTTTATGTCAAAGGAATCTTGTGTGTGTGTGTGCGTGTGTGCATGTGTGTATGATGTATGTGTGTATATGTGTCTGATGTGTGTATGTGTGTGTATAATGTGTGATGTGTGTATATGTGTGTGCATGTGTATATCATGTGTGTATGTGTATTTGATGTGTGCATGCATGTGTGTATGATGTGTGTATGTGTGTGTGCGTGTGTGTGTATGATGTGTGTGGTGTGTGTGTATGATGTGTGTGATATGCGTGTATGATGTGTGTGATATGCGTGTATGATATGCGATGTGTGTGTATGATGTTTGTGTGATGTGTGTATGTATGATGTGTGTGTATGATGTGTGTGATGTGTGATGATGATGTGTGTGATGTGTGTGTGTGTGCCTGTGTGTATGATGTGTGTGATGTGTGTGGTGTGTGTGTATGTGTATGTGTATGAGAGTGTGTATATATATGATGGGTGATGTGTGTGAGCACATGTGTGTATGTGTGTGTGTATGTGTGTGCGTGTGTGTATGTGTATGTGTGTGTGTGTGTGTGTGTGTGGCAGTGTACATGCCATGCATGTGGATGTGAGAGGACAACCTCAGGGTGTCCGTCCTTGTTTTCCACCCATTTCCACAAAGGTTCTCTGTTGTTCGTTTGCCCATGAGTTGCAGGATTCTCCTGACTCCACCTCCCTTTACCAAGGCGCATTGGGACCACAGACAAGAGTGCTACTTTGTATCAGGCTTTATGTGGGTGCTGGGATCTGAACTCACTGAGCCATCTCCTCAACCCAGGAATCATATGTTATGCGCTCTATCTTTGTCTGGCTTAATTTTAATTTTTATTTACTTATTTGCAAGGAGATAAAAAGAGTGAGAGAGAGGAGAGTGGAGAATGGGTGCACCAAGGGCCTCCTGCCCACTGCAAATGAACTCCAGACACATGTGCCTCACTTTGTGCATCTGGCTTTACATGTGTACTGGGGAATTAAACCCAGGTCATCAGGCTTTGCAAGTAATCACTTTAACTACTGAGCCATCTCTCCAGCCCCTGTCTGGTTTATTTTATCTCAAAAATATATTAAAATTCATCTAAGTTATTTAATTTCAATAGTTCCTTCCTTTTTGCTTCTAGGTAGTATCCAATTGAACGGATATGCCATCATTTGCTTGTATAAAAATCTATTGATGGACATTAGAATTATTTACATTATTTTGTTATTACTAAAAAAGCTAATTGTGGTGGTTTAAATGTGAATGTATGTTCCCCATAGTCTCAGGGATTTTTGATTAAGGGTAAGCTTCCTATTTTTTTAAAATATATATTTATTGTCCATAATGAGTTACATTATTTAGTGGGCAAACAATGCGTTTTTATCCCAAATTCCCCAATTCCCCCCCTCCCCATCCCTGATCAGTTGGATATCCTCCTCCGTGGGCTGTCTGTATTAGTCCTTGTGGCAAGGGATCCTGGATATCCTAGTACTCAGCCCGGTTCTCCTGGCCCAAGTATGTTGTTACTGAGGGGTGCCATGCCTCTGGACAATCTCCCCCACCACGGCTCTCACAATCTTTCCGCCCCCTCTTCCACTCAGTTCCCTGAGTCGTGGTGGATGAGTAATAAGGCTGCTTTAATGTTGCGAGCTTAGGGGTCCTTGTGTCGAAAATCCTTGGTTTCTGTCTCAATGGCCTATCCTGTGTTGATTGAATGACTGTGGTTATAGATCCCTTGTTCATCTGTCATTGTCTGCTGGGTTCCCTATGGATCCTCCCCATATGACTGTGGTGGCTCCTCTCTTGCCAGGATCTCAGCCATCGGCCTACGATTGGTTGGTAAGGTTAGATGGGCCACAGCTCTCTCAATGCATCATGAAAAACACAAACACATTTGGCTTATCCAGAGTTGGTTGAATGGCTGTGGCTATGGGTATCTTGTTCATCCCGTCCTTCTCTGCAGGGTTTCATATGGATCCTCCACAATATGACTGTGGTGGCTCATCTCTTGCCATGATCTCATCTTTTGGCCTGATGTCGGG
>PVHP010048341.1:0-12586 GCA_004024765.1 Zapus hudsonius | reverse complement strand
TGTGTGTGTGTGTGTGTGTGTGTGTGTGTGTGTGTGTGTGTGTATGCTGAAGTCAAAAAATAACTTTGAGGTATCTGTGCTCCACCTTTGACACAGTGTCTCTTGCCATTTCCAAGGCATATTGGGATCACAGATGCATGCGCTACTTTGCATTTGGTTTTATGTGGGTGCTGGGGAATTGAATCTGGGCCAGAAAGCTATGCAAGCAAGCACCTTTAGCCATGGAGCTATCTTCCCAGCCCCTATAGCAGTTTTGTATGAGATGCCAGTTCACTGGAAGAAACAGTGCAGTTGCAGACTAGGGAAACATTCCATTTTAAACAACATAAAGAGGAAAAGGGCTCAGTGGCTTACTATAGAAAGACAGAGTAATATCATATATATACAGAGCATTGCTGAGAGGAGTTTAGGGGGCTTAGGAAGAATAGGAAATGGGTCAGGGAATACAGACAGTCTATTTATACATTTAATCATGGGGCAGAAAACCTTAAAAATAGAAACTTAGAGAGAAAGAAAAAAAAAAGTTGAAAAGACCAGTAGTTTTAGATGTCTGGGAGAGGGGATTAATGGGGTGAGATGAGTCCCATTTCCTCATTACCATCACAGGAGGGGGAGGAGGGAGACCAAACTATAAAACCCAGTCACAGAGTCCACTTAGAGGCATTCCCAAGTCTGGGGCCTTCCCATCCTAAGGGAGCTTTTTGCTTACAATAAAGTTAGCTACTTCTGCTTTCATTGTACTTCTGAGTCTTTCTTCATTTCTGAAGCTTCTAAATTTTTGTTAGCTTCAAGAAAGACCCATGGTCCTCATACCATCATGGGGGGCATTTTCCCTACAACATTTGCCTTGTAGCCTAGGCTGGCCCAAGAATATACTGTGTAGCCTAATCTGGCCTCAAAATTCCAATCCTCCCTTTTCTGCCTCACAAGTGTGGGGACTATAGGCATGTGACACCATGCCTGTCTCAAAAGCCAGATCTTAATTAAGAAAGCTGTCAACTTAGATCATTATGATGTGCAGAGGATTGATGTACATAATGACCTTTGATTTGGGGTTTTCAGAATTGCTACATTTCCTACTATAGAATGACTCTTGTCATGCTTGTTCTGGGTAAGTATAACTGAGGTCACAGTGTGAGATAAACTGGCTAAGCTCTTAAAAATAGAAGTGATGGTCAAGGAGACTCCTGCTGAAATAGGGAGTTTCTACAATCTCTTAGTTCATGAGGATAGTCAGATCAAAGAGAAAAACTTAAAAAGAAAAGCATGGCGTGGTGGTGCACACCTTTAATCCCAGCACTTAGGAGGCAGAGGTAGGAGGATCACCGTGAGTTTGAGGCCACCCTGTGACTACATAGTAAATTCCAGGTCAGCCTGGACTAAAGTGAGACCCTGCCTCGAAAAGCAAAACAAAAAATAATTTAAAAAGAAAACAAAGCACACCTCACCTCCTCTCCTTTACCATCTTATGGTCAGGAAGCCTTCTGTAATACAGGCATTTACAAAACTGATTACTTTCTTCTGACTGTTGAACATCATCATTGCCAGGAAATTATTTGTTCTGGAAGGGACAGAAATAAGCTGCCCAGCCTGGGCTGCCAGGAAAGGGCTCTCCCGGCAATGCTGTCACTGTTGCTGCCTCTCTGGGCTTCTCCCAGGATCCCTGTGTGCCACACGGAGACCTGGCACTTGCCCAGACCAAGGTGTCAGCTGTTGCTCTGGTTTCCTGTGGCCAAAGCTTAACCTCGGGTCACATTTAGGAAGGGCAAGGCAGTTCACTCCACTGGACATAGACACTGTGTTAGGACACATAGGAGAATATATATTTTCACAACCCCAAAAATCCCAGACACAGTGCAGTCAGACTCACTTCACTTTTATTAGAAACACAACCTCTAGTTAGTACAACTAACTTCAGAATTTATATTAATGAAAATTATTCCAAATTTATATTTAGGCTATAAATGACTACTTTTTCCCATAAGGAAAATCCCACCAAGGAAGGACAAATATATATTCTCTTGGCAATGAGTATGCATTCTCAAATTTTGTCCATAAGTTACCTACCATTGACTGAATACATTTATTCAGCCTCAAGAGTACTCTTTCAACTAATGATGTCACCTGGGATTTATGGATATGTCAAGGTTATAGTGTCGCTGCTATTATATTTCTGTCAAGAACCCCAAAATGCTTTATAAAAGACAGTCACACCTCAGAATTCCCTTTAAACATGAGTCAGCATATTACCCACTTTAACAGAAGAAAAATCAAGGTGCGTTATATTTAAATGGCTAGTCAAGAGTCACACCGAAAGCCAGTGGCACAGTGATAGGAGATGCCCTGGCCTTTACCACCAGTACAGCATGGCTGCCTTTGTTTTTTTACCTTGTCACACAGACCCATCTGAACTACAGTTACAGAGCATACAATTATCATTCTTGCAAACTACTTTAAATGATATCGTCATCTTTTAATATAAAAATAATGAATAAATATGTTCCATTTTATATTTCATCTCATGTGGGCACTTATAATAGCTCAGTCAATTAAGTGCTTGCCTTATAAGCATGAGGACCAGAGACTGGAGGATCACTGGGGCTCACTGATGGACAGCATCTCTCAGTTGAGGAAGAGACCATATTCAAGGGAATACATAGATGAGCAATAAGAGAAAGACAGCCAATGTTCTCCTCTGGCCTCTGTACACATACACATCATTCACACCACACCACACACAGAAAGAAAACCAAATAACAAGGAGAGGTAAGTCACTGAAATACGTTTTAGCATGTCCATAAAATAAGGACTGTTAGACATCCCCTGTATCAGATACGAGTTTCTATTAATATGTCAATTGAACTCAGCTTTAGTATCTTGATAATGGTGTTCCTTATTAAGCTAACATACTCCCTGAAATCTATCTAGCCTTAGGAATGGATGGCATGGATCAAATCCATGGAACAGTATTAGAAAAGGAAGAAGAAAAGTTGATTTCATTGTCCATATGTCATTCACAGAACCAGTGCTACCCAACAGCCATTTCCGGGAGGAGGCACACAGGTCAGCAGATCTAATCTATAGGATCTTCATGAGTCTCTTTCACTTTAATGAATAACTGAAAGACACACTACCTTCTTGTTCTGCATATCTTCTATTCCATTAGCACAGGGAAGGCCCTACTCCTTCACACCCTTGAGACTCAACAGTGAGCAAAGAATTTGACATTTGACTTGATGAATGCTAACAGAGCAAAGCTAGGCTTCTAAATTAATGATGAAATAGAGGAACAAGAGAGGACTATGTTCTTCAAAACACTGACATTATGTGTTTTTGTAAACTTCTGTCCCATTGTTTGACCTAGGCTGTGTGGTAGGGGACACTATTTTTAGCAAAGTCCATGGCATTTCAGACCCCAGTTCTCAGCTGAAGTTTTGCCACAGATCATGGCAGGAATAGGGTCATTCTTTCAATGTGAGGCTCTTGGGAACTTGTTTTTGCTTCTTGTGCTTTCCAGAGGACAAGGTCTCCTCCTGCTGCTAAAAGCATTGCATTGCCAGCTGAATACACTGATCAGCCTGTGCAGCCAGTCTAGACAATTATCATGCTCCCTGTTCTCAGACAGAGGAGACTCACCATAGACCATTTTTCTCTCATGCCAGCTCAGTGCCACAACACCAGCATTTGACTTGGCCATGGCTAATGAGAGAGAGAAACTGTCTGGACTAGCAGTATTTCTATAACACCCTTATCAGTTGGCAGCCTTATCTATTGTTGTCACTGTAGCAGAGACCCCTGGGTTAGAGTTGAGAAGGGTCTGGAGACCTCAGGAGAGAGGCAACTATATCTGCTTGCTAAAGACATAGCAGCTTTGTGCTGGTAAACATTGGTTATGCAGGAGAAGGAGCTGTCTGGACAGCAAGTCCTGACTGTCCTGAGTACACATAGGAGCTCCCTGTCCAGGGGAAGGAGAAAGTCCAGGAGCAGAAAGACCAGAAGAACAGATGGATGGAATAGAATCGGGAATCCAGACTAGGGTGGGTAAGAGATTTTTTTTTCTTTTGCTCCCAAGGGAACAGCCCAAGGGAGGCTGGATGGTCACAGAGCAAGGACTAAGAGAAGGAACACAACAATATGGGGGAGAAGCTTGGGTTTTTATCAATGAAAGGAGCAACTTAGACTAATAAAGAGACCTGATTTTGGACTCGCTTCATAAGGACACCCAGTTCCTCAATAAATTCTCAACCGTCTGTATAGCTTCTGGAGCCCTTCCTTTGAAAAGTTATCTCTAAGGAACTGTCTACAACACTGAAGCTCAACCTCTTCTTGAAATGGAGGGAATAGAAGACCCAGCTGTTTCCTCTTCAGCTGCAGATTTCTTCAAGAACCTTCTTTCAGCATAGCACAAATGGAGGTGCAGAGAAGATGGGGAAGGGTGCTGTGCAACGCTGTCTTCTGGACGTGACATGGTTCAGCACTGATGAACTCACAGAAGCCGTGGTTACAGCAGAAGATCCAGACAAGATTGGACCTTATTCACCACTCCCTCATAGATAGTATCATAAGGTCCTCACCTCTCCCTGAGGAGCTGTTGGCAATTAATGGTTTCTGGGGAGGAGGAGACATTTTTTTTTTTTCACAGTGGTGTAGCCACTAGTGAGTTGCCCATGCTCTGGTTAATAACTTCTTACCTGTGCTCATGCAAGCAACTCTAATTGAACTCAATGAGTCACCAAAAAAGGGTTTGGGGTGGGAAGGAGACAATTGAGAGTAATAGGAAGGGAATGGGATCAAAATACAATATATACATATATAAAATTTGTCAAATAATAAACAAGAACCGTCTTTCAGAGCTACTCAGAAACAGGATCCCACCAGATATGTAAGTAATCATATGTTCTGGTTGGCCCCTCTATCTTCTAAAACCCTTCTTACTTGGGATATCTGGAAATCTCAGAGCTATCTTATTATTGTGAAAGGAATATCTGATATCCTAAAGTTGGCAGAGCAGAGAATGAAAGAAGATAGATAAGCAGCGGCTCTTGGACTGTTGAAAACTCTATGAATAGCTGTACTCATCCATTCTAGGCACACCTGTCTGAACACTTCTTGTTCTGGGAAATGAGAAATCTCTTTGCTATTGTAGAAAACCAAAATCTTTTCACAGCAGTGGCCATTTTTCCTACTAAATGGTTCTTTTTCTGTTTGTTTTGTTTTGTTTTTGAGGTAGGATCTCACTCTAGACCAGGCTGACTTGGAATTTACGATATAGTCTCAGGGTGGCCTCAAACTCTTGTTTGCCTCTCGAGTGCTGGGATTAAAGGTGTATGCCACCATGCCCAGCTTAATTGTTCTTTTTTATATCCTTCCCTACATACAGTGTATTTAGATGTTGAGATCTGATGCTGTGTTCTCACATTCGGAAAGCTCCGAGTTCAGTGGAGAAAGGGAGCATGCTGTGTGGAAGGGCTCCGTGTCTGCTGGGTAGGCAGCCACGTTTACCCTTAGACTGAACGACATGGAGACACCGAGAGGTGTTGCTGTGCTCTGGCATTGCCAGCCTCCATGGCCATCTGTCTAGGCAGGACAGAAAGGAAGCATGCTTGGCTAGGTGAAGAGTTGAGTCTGATCATAGAAAGAGCTTCCTTGTTGACTGTTGTTTTTTTTTTCTCTCAACACCATCATTATTTATGAACTATATGAACTATACCCTGTAGCTAACTCTTTCCCCTGGTAATTTCACCGTTGGGCCAGCTTTCTGCCAAAGAAACTTATTTTTGTTTCCATGAATCAAATCCCGAGCATCAGAATATGATGATCATTAACAGACAACTTTCCAGAAGGTTCTCTTGGATTTATAGCTTGAGCCACCTTGACACTCATGAGGGATGGAGAGTAGATGTCTTTCTGGGGAGAACTCTTAATTTTAAAGTTTTCTGGGCTTTCAGAAGTGTCCTCCCATATATTGCTGACCTGCTGTTTACCTGGAAGGCAATAAGGGAGTGAGATAGAGGTGGTAATGACAAAGCAATTAGAAAGCCAGTGGGAACAGAAGACAAATACAAGAATATTTACTTAGCATCACAAAGAAGAGGTCTTGTCTTTCAATACTTTAGCATTTTACAAGAATACTGCATGAGAATGAGTTAAGGTCATCTGTAGCATCCTGGTAACATTACTCTATAGTTAAACTTCAGAGCTTGAAGCCTCTGCCCAGCTGGCTTATGGAACAGGAACATGATGGCTCAAAAGTGACTCTTGTGACTTCCATCTCCAGTTCTTTTAATCCTGGCCAAGACTGAGGCCTTGGATACCTTCTTCCGGTCATAAGCCAGACCGATGGCCGCCATGCAGTCGATGAAGAACGTGGTGAAGTTGATGTGCCAGCGGTACTCACTGGTGGAGTAGTCATAGGGGAAGGTGTGGTGGTAGTTGTGGAAGCCCTCACCTGGAACAGAAGCAAGGGGAGAGGTTAGGGGGCTCCGTGGATGGCTGCTTCCTCATCTTCACACACCTCTTCCCTAGCGGGTACCTTGAATCCTGCTGTTGTTGAATGAATGGATGAACTCACTATCTTCACTCTGAAACAATGAATTGGGAGACCCTGGTTGTTCTTAGCTATTTGGAAGCATCTGTGTGAAGTAAAGGTGTCTCAAAGTATGATGGTTAATCTTGGTTATCCACTTGACAAGATTTAGAATCACCATAGAAACAATTCTCTGGCCATATTTGTAAGGGATTTCTAGATTAGGTTGAGTTGGGAGAATTCACTGTAGCTATGGATAGCACTTTTCTGTGGGCTGAGGTCCTAGACTGAATGAAAAGGAGAAAGCAGGGCTTGAGAGATGAGGTGCTTGCTTGCAAAGCCTGACAGCCTGGGTTCAATTTTCCAGTGCCCCCAAAAAGCCAGATGCACAAAGTTCATATGCAGTGGCAAGAGGCCCTGACATGCCCATACTGTCTATCTGCTTCTCTCTCTGTCTGTCTATTTCTCTGTCCTCTTCCCTCTCTCCTAAGAAAAAAAGAAAAGGGAGAAAGCAAGCTGAGCACAGACATTCATCACTCTACTTCCTGGCTGCCATGAGACCAGCTTTGCTTCATGCTCCTGCTGCTAGTCCTTCCTACCATGATGGACTGTAACCTCAAACTGTAATGTCAGGAGTTCTATCACAGTGATGAGAAAGGTAACTGTGCGATAACAGAATAAGATAAAATGATTTTTCTAGGAATATATTTTACATTGGAAAATGCCAGAACATCAGTAATACTGGCCCAAGACCCCTCAGGCTCTGTGATCATGGGCATGTGTCTGCTTCTTCCCTAGGTGAGTAAGCAGCACATCTTTCTCCATGGCACTTTCCCCCTGCAAATGTGGGAGGTTCTGATAGGAAAGAGCAGGCAGCCAAACATCAGAGGAAGAAAGTTTCAGCCAGGGCAGGACTTCCCTCAAGTCACTGTGAGCTCACAGTGGGACGCTCTGGCTGCTAATTTTTAGAGCTTTGATCCTGAGCTGAGGGAGGTGCTGAAAAAACAGAGCCATTCTGGTAAATATTCCCTCTATCACCTGAGTTTTTAAAATTTTTTTCTGGAGCTACAGAGATTGCAAAGTGGTTAAGGCACTTGCCTGCAAGGCCTAACAACCTGGGTTTGATGCCCCAGTACCTATGTAAAACCACTAAGTGGCACATGCATCTGGAGTTTGTTTGCAGTGGCTAGAGGCCCTGGTGTGCTCATTCTCTCTGTCTCTCTTCTCTCTTTCTCTTTCTCTCTTCTCCCTCTCTCTCTGCTTGCAAATAAATAAATAGATATATTTTTAAATTTTTTTTCTGAAATTTTGTTTGGATTAAAACTTGTTACTTTTTAATAAATAAAATGATGCTTAACAACATAGTCATATAAACATACAGCAAGAAATACAAACTCTGACAGAAAGAAATACTAAATCTAACTTCCTTCTTTATGTTCTGTGAACATAGAGAAAATTTCCGAGGGTATGATGAAGATTAGATAGCTTTATTATCAACAGGTAAAGTGATGAATTTTATGGAATAGATAATAGAAAGATATATATTATCATAAAATAAGGTAAATGTGGTAAGCTCCTTGACCTGTGGTCTTGGTTTATACACTTCTAGTACCTTAAAATTCAGGGAAGGCGTTAAACACAACCTATTTACAAAATGGAACTCACAATGAATACTCAGTATGCATGATAGCATTTTCTATATATAGGAGAAATTCAGTTAATGCTTACTAAAAAATGGATATGAAAAAACTTCAATGCAAAATAGTGTCTGACCTAGGCCAAGTGTCACAAACCTGTGATCTTAACTGCTTGGAAGTCTGAGACAGAAGATTGCAAGTTCAAGTCCTGCCTAGGCAACTTAGTAAGAACCTGTCTCAAAATGAAAAAATAAAAACGGGGCTGGAAATACAGCTCAGTGGTAGGGCACTTATCTAGCATAGTTAGGCCTGGGATTCAATCCCAGTACTACAAAAACAAAAAGATGGTATTTCCTATCTTGACCCAATCAGATAAATCAGATATTCATCTCAATCAGATAACATAGACGATGTATGTTTTGACATGGCAAGAACACTAAATCAGACTGGGGCTGGGGCTGGTGCTGGTCTATAACCTCATCTACCTAGAAGGTTTGAATGGGAGTAGGTCCTATATAGACAACTTATGGAAACGCTGCTTCAAAAAAATAAAAAGGAACTGGGGATACAGGTTAATGTAAAAGTTAAAGGCCAGCCTAGGCAACTTAGTGCAATCTCAAAAAAAAAAAAAAAACACTAAAGAGACCTGAGGATATACCTCAGTTGTAGTGCACTTGTACAGGGCCCGGAGTTTAAGTAGAAGAGCAAGAGGAAGAGGAGGAGGAGGAGGGTGAGAATGAAAATAGGAAGAAAGGTTGGAATGGTAGGAAACAGATGGAAGAGAGCAGGAAGTGAGGTGAGAGGAAGGCAAGGGCAGGAATGGAGAAGGACAGAGCAGGGCGGCAGCTACTTATACTGGGGTTGGTCTTGGGGGAGCCCACTGTAGTTCCATTCATTATATAGAGTGCCTTAGCCCCATAATTCCATTTCCATGGAAATGTAAGGACTGTAGAGTATAAATGATTAGCTTTAAACACAAGTGAAGGGAGAGCATGCACAGTGGTGGGAGGTGCCTAACACTAGGGGGAGATCCATGACTCCATAGCAGGGCGACTACAAGAAAATTGCTTGAGTGTGGCACACTTAGAGTTTGTTGAGCTAAGTCATGAATATTTTTTCTATACTTTATACGGCATGGTTAGATATGGCACACTATGCTTGCTGGCCTATTCATTGACCTCATGGTTCTATTTATGCATATCTTGTACCAGACAAGACTAGCCCAGCCCATAGAAATAAATCAGAGGTGATTAGAGAAAAGCAGACTTAGAAGGGCTCCTTGGAGATGGTTTTGGAACTTGCAGCCCTTTCCTCTGTTGCCCAACCCTTATAGAATAACCCAACGTAATAACCCACTGTGTTCCAATGGAAGACCTGAGACACAGAAGTGGCCTTAAAAACAGATTGACTTGGTCTTCCTGGATTCTAGCCAGATAACTTTAATCAGAAGACCACTGGATATGACTTACCCATTGTTCCAAGGATAACTAGGCTATTCTCTCGGGGGCCAATGTTCTTGTCATAAGGGCGAGATCCATAGAGGTGGGCAGCACTGTTCACCAGCCAGGTGACATTGAGCAGTAAGGCATATCTCAGGACAGTGGCAACATACAAGCTGTGTAGAAAAGTTTCACCCCAACAATACCAGGGCACCAGTGTGGGCAGGATGAGGCAGGTCATCAGGACAGCAGGCATGTAGTACCTGTGTTGAAAGGTCACACACTGAGTCTGTGGAAAGAGGGCGCACACCTATCTGGCTTGTCTACTCTCATTGAGGGAGGCTGTGTCTTTCCTCCTATGTTATCAGTATGGGGTTTGGGAGGGTGAGCATCAGGAGGGAGTGGGGTGGAAAATCTTTTCTGCAAACAGTGTTACTGTGTCACTTTTAGATGAGGCAGTGTTGATCTGTGAACTGACTTGACCTAGGATCACCCCACTAGGGTCAGATAGATTGGGATCAAATCACATTATCATCCAAGTTCTGCTACATGGACGACTGCCCATATGCCTTTGTGCTCCTTTCTCGACAGAGGGCAGCATGTTCTTTCATTTCCCACCTTGGTTCTTTGCTCTGCTTCTCCACCAGAAGGTACAAGGAATGTCCCTGTTCACCTGTAGGTTTCTGCCCCTCTGGAGACTGTTCCAGTTTTCATTCTCATACAGATCACATACTGACATTTCCAGGGAATTGATTGACATCCCTTCAGCAGTGAGGTCATCAGCTCTGAGGTCACTGCCATTGCCTGCATCCCATTCCTGCTACTGCTCCCCTAGCCCAAGTCCTCCAGGTCCTCCCTTCTATCTAATGTGTGTCCTTGCCTCTAACTCTCTGGTCCAGTACTTTCTTTCACTTGACCTGACAGTGACCTCTCTGAAACACACCTCTGACTATGCCACATGCTGCTGAAGAAATCTTGAGTGTCCTGTTGCCAACTGTATTAATCCTAAATCTGTGTCTTAGATGTGTATCAGCATCTGTCACCGTTTTTCCTGTCACACCCTATACATCAAGGAAACTGTTTGCAGTGCCCCTGTTCACAAACCAGTGAGAAAGTTAGTGTCCTTCTGTGGCCTCCACTGCTGTTTTTCATAAGCTCCTCTCTTGTGTTTTTTAAATCCCCCTCTCTCTGTCTCTGTCTCTGTCTCTGTCTCTCTGTCTCTCTGTCTCTCTCTCTCTCTCTCTCTCTCTCTCTCTCTCTCTGAATGTGGGTGCACACATGCCACAGCATGCTTGTGGAGATCAAAGGACAACCTTAGGTGTCAGTCTTTAAACAGGGTCTCTTGCTCACTACTGCATATACCCAGCTAGCTTCTGGGGTTTCTCCTGTCTGCATCCCACCTGACCTGAGGATCCCTGGGATGACAGATGCTCATGCTGCAATGCCCAGCTTTATGTGAGTTCTGGGGATCCAAACTCAGATTGTCAAGCTTGTGTTGTAAGTTCGTTAGCCACTAAGCCGTCTCTAACCCCTTCTTTGTGTTCTTAGCGATATCTGTCTCTTGGTTTTTCTCCCACTACTGACAATATTTTACCTCACTTTATGGTTACTTAGGTATGTGTCTTATCACACTACTCAGTAGACTAAATGTTTCTGGGAAGTGAGGATTCCACTGCATTCATTTTTGTGTCCATGACTAACCTAGTCAGTGAGCATTTGCTGCATTTAATTTATTTCATGAAAATAGCTCAGAGGGAAAAGAACAAAGCAATAACCCATGATGGTGGACCTCCAAGCTCTAGAAAACGAGGCCTGAAATAATGTGGGGGATTCCAAACTCCATATTCATAGGGCCACACGCCCACCCAGCTCCATCCTCCCTCACTCACCTCCTCTGGAACATCACCAGCTTCTCAGCTTTTAGGTCAGACATGTCCAGCAAACCGCCCTTCTCTTTGACAGCTGGGTGTTTGCGCACAAGCAGCCAACCCACGTGAGAGAAGAAAAAGCCACGACGGGAATTGTGAGGATCGGCGTGGGTGTCTGTGAACTTGTGATGCGTGCGGTGATCTCGGGCCCATTCATACACATCATTCTGAAGAGACAGAGAAGGGGACCCCAGGCCTGAGAAGAGACATCCTCCTGGAAGAATTCCAGTGCCCAGATGTCTGCACGGGCCCAGGACTCTCTGTCCAACCTCATAAAATCCCCAGGACTCTGGCTCCAAAGGAGGAATGGGAGTGTGCCTTCTTCTGCACTCTTGCCCCTGAAGTTTATGTGGGAAAGCAACTTACAGTCTCAGACCTGCTGCTTCCTGAGAGTGTGTGATGGATGGTGGGAGGGAAGGAAGTCATAGCATTCAGAAAGTTTCATTTGCAAAAAACATGGCAGTTTTTAAGGAGGAAGTGTAGTGAGGGTCTTCATGGGAGTATCTAATTCCTGGGGAAAGAGAGTACGAGGCAGATGGCCCTGGGTCCTAGGGTGCTGCTCTCTGGTAGCGATGCAGGGAGACTTCCCATCCTGATGTAATCACAAGTGACAGGTCACCCAACCCAGTAGCAAGGCCAACATATGTAGTCATGAACCTGAGCACATTCCCAAAGGACCTCTGGGATTTTCTGGGCTCGATCTATCCCTTTGAAAATGTGCTAATATGTCTCTTCCTTCTCTTTACCATCCAAGGACAAAAGTTGGAGCTGTCATCTAAGTTGCTAAGAATACCAAACATTGTCAACACAAAGGGAACCAATTAGCTTTCTTGTTTTTCTCTTTTCTTCCAAGCTATGTTCCACACTCTAAGCTAGGCGAGCTCCCTTTCCCTAAATTTCCTTCAATCTGTCTATTATAAACTTGCTTCAGGAAACATCTTCAGTATTTGAATTAGCCAGCATGCTAATTGTAGGGCTATCAGATTTATTATCTTTCCTCTCAGTGACTTGGTTTCCTCATCTACAGAGGAGGCAAGAGGGTTGTGAGGATATGAA